>VUQJ01006666.1:22705-36864 GCA_015108635.1 Andinoacara biseriatus | reverse complement strand
GAGGGGCCTGAAAGCTGAAGGCTCTGCCTCCCATTCTACTCTTAAGTATCCTAGGAACCACAAGTAATCCAGCAGTCTGAGAGCGAAGTGCTCTATTGGGGTGATACGGTACTATGAGGTCTTTAAGATAATATATTATCATCCATCCTTCCATTGTCTTCCGCTTATCCTGATCAGGGTTGTGGGGGAGCTGGAGCCTATCCCAGCTGTCACGGGGCAAATATATTAATTTTCCTTTCAACTTTATGCTATTTTTGATGGTGTGATGTGCAATTCTTGCACGTACATGTTCTTCTCTGTTATGTTGACGGTTGTTATGAAGACACCGCAATTGTGCGCAGTTGCGCATGCAAAACAATAAAATGGTAAATGAAAGGAACGAGTCTATCGTCATTTTTGATTGAGCCATAACCTGCCTTCATCCTACTTTTCAGATTGTTGTTGGTTTAAAAAAAGAATATAGGAACATATTTTTTCCTCCTCACTGGGCTAGTCTCGATTTCAGTAATATCGATTCTTGGGCACTTGAGGCCCTGGTTGGACCGCCGTCTCCCTTCTGCTGGGGTTGGCATGTGAATATTATCGGGACAAGGACATCTTACTATACCTGATTCAAGGAAACAAGAATAACCCCGGGGTTCTTTTCAGCACTGTAGCCAGGCTGACAGCTCTGTTAATCTGAGAATTCCTTTAACTTTAAATAGTAATGACTTCATGAATTTCTTCACAATTAAATTTTTAAAAAATAGAAATAGAAAAATAAAAAATGTTTTGTTTTTTTTTTTGATTCTCTGATCTTTCTGAGTTACCTTCATTAATTACTTTCTCCAAACATCGAGTCTGTTAGACTCCTACAAGACTACTCAAAGATCCTACCATTAATTAATGCTTCAGTCTGTACCACAGGCTTTTAAGATGGTGGTAATTAAATCATTACTTTACCTTTACTTGACCCTGGTGTCTTGGCAAATTTTTTCCTTATATTTAAAAAAATTTCTTGGAAGACTAACTCTGGATGGCATTACATTGGAATTCAGTAATACTGTAAAGAATCTTTGAGTCATTTTTGACCATGTCCCTCAGTGAGCACATTAATTAAATATGCAGCACTGCTTTCAATGATTTGCGCAATAACTTTAAATCTATAAACCTCTTCACAGTGACGCTGAATGACAGGTTTACAGATTTATTACTTCTAGGCTGGACTATTGTAATTCATTGTTATCGGGTTGCTCTACAAGTTCTACAAGCATATTTCTCCCATAGCAGCTTTTCTTCACTGGCTACCTATAAAATCCAGATTTGAGCTCAAAATCCTTCTACTCAGATACAAGGTCTTGAATAATCTGGCCCAATCACATCTTGTGGTTCCTAGAGGTTTTTAAACGTAGAACAGGAGACATTCAGCTTTCTTCTGTGGAACCATCTCCAAGCATATTCATGCTTAATATAAATGTATCAAATATCCGTATTGAGCAAATTAGCTTGTATTCAAACGCGAACAGATCAGAGAGTGAAAGTACCAAGAAGGCCAGCTCATTTACTGCATTTTGCATTTTCAAATGCCTAAGGTTAACGGGGATAAACTTTCAGCCTGCAAGATCAAAATAACTGCTTCTTGGAAGCAGCCTGAATCTGCATAGTCAACATACCCAAGCACTCGTCGCACTCGGATTTCCCCCCCAGGCAGTGCCTGACGTGCGTCAGGGTTGCGAGCTATAGAGCGAGTTTTTTATGGAATAACGAAAAAATACGTGGCAAACAGGACCCGACCAGCACAAGCGACCACTGGAAAAAGCCCCCCAAAAATGTGGTGTAAGTGTACTTTGGGTGCGGTGAGAGAAACGAGATTAAACACTCCGCCAAAACTAATTGCGCCTGTTTGTCTTCGTTTAGTTGCGCGCTGCTGAGGTTTTCTGTGCAATCTGACCTGCATAAACAAGTGCGCTGGCCCAATTAGGTTGTATCGTGTTTTCCAACTCAGTGCTCACGGAAAGACTTTAACATGAAAGCAACTCACACACCCTGTCGATTCTTAGCATTTGTTCGAAAGTACATCGTGTACATCGTGTTTTCAGAAATTCAGCACATATACAGCACATTTGTGGTGGATTTAAATAAAATTAACCCTGTAGCTGAGGAGAAAAAATATTATTTTCTACACTAAAAGACTCTAGTGGTTGTTTAATGCTCTTTAGTGCATTATTTTGCTATAATATTCTTTAGTGGGCTCATAAACAATCTCGTATTTCTCAGCTGTTGACGTGTTAAGATACAGATTTATTGCAGTTTAAGCTAAAACACAATGATCTTTTGTAGGAAAATGCCAAAGGATACTATGAACGCCCATCAATCTAATGTTGGAACAGTAACACAGATGGACAGCATCCAACATTTATCCAGCCTTTCCCATCATCCCAATGTGGAGGGTGCTGGAGAAAGTGGACACCATGTGGAAGTAGTTAAAGAGAAGCCCCCCCAAGGTGGTGGATGGCTCCTTTCTGGCATAATCTGCATCAACATCCTGATGCTGGGCTGTGCTCTGGTCAGCAGCAGCGCCTTCAACATCACGACCATTACAGCAGTGCACCGGCAAATCTTCCTCATCACCCTCCTCCTCCTCACTATGTCGTGGATGCTGTTTTACATGGTCGTCACCTCCCGAAAGGACCGAGCAGTCTTATTTAAAGATTGCCATGCTGGGCCTGTGTGGCTCAAGGGTGAGAACTCTGAGCAGTACTTTGTGGCTCGGTTTTTGATGGGTCGTTTCACGTCTTAATCTCTTAATTTCTTATGTTGCAGCTGGGCTTGTGCTGTTTGGCCTGCTTAGTTTCCTCATGGACATCTTCAAGATTGCCACTTATGTGGGCTACCTTCACTGTGACTCTCCTGTTAAAGTAGCCTTCCCTGTTCTGCAAGCTGTGTTTTTGGTTTTCCAGGTTGTTGCATGTTAATGAAAATTCTGTTTGTGCATTGCGAGTAGTCATTTGTGCATCCTGTGCTAGTAAAACTTGTTTCTTTCAGACCTACTTCCTGTGGTTTCATTCAAGGGACTGTGTGCAGCTACACACCAACTTAACACGGTAAATTGTTCTATATACGCTGCTCAAAAATTAAAGGAACACTTTTAAAACATATCAGATCTCAATAGGAAAAAACAATGTGCTGGGTATCTATAGTGATATGGACTGGGTAATGCATTAGGAATGAAAGTGTGCCACATTGTTTGATGGAAATGAACATTATCAACCTACAGAGGGCTGAATTTAAAGAACCTGAAAATCAAAGTGAAAAACACCTCAGTAGTTTGTATGTTGGGGTATCCTCCCAATGAGATGATGGATGGTGTACTGGGGGATCTCCTCCAAGATCTGAACCAGGGTGTCACTGAGCTCAGTGACAGTCTTAGGTGCAACTTGGTGGTGTCAAATGGACCGAAACATAATGTCCCAGAGGTGTTCTATTGGATTTAGGTCAAGCGAGCGTGAGGGCCAGTCAGTGGTATCAATTCCTTCATCATCCAGGAACTGCCTGCATACTCTCACCACATGAGGCCGGGCATTGTCGTGCACAAGGAGGAGCTCAGGACCCACTGCACCATCATAGGATCTGATGATTGGTCTAAGGATTTCATACGGATAGCTAATGGAAATCAGTTACTTAGCCTGTTCACCTCTCCATGCATGTGCCTCCCCAGACCATCACTGACCTACCGCCAAAGCGGTCGTGCTAAACAGTGCTACAGGCAGTATAACATTCTCCATGTCTGTCACATATGCTGAGGCTGAACCTCACCAGTGGCCTGCTGGAGGTCATTTCCTTGCACAAAGGAGCAGACCCACTGACCTACCAACACTAGTGAAAAAAAAATCTGGTAAGATGAGGAGGGGAAAAAAATGTCAGTGGCCTCCACCTGTGAAAACATTCCTGGTTTTTTTTTTGGGTTTTTTTTGGGGGGGGGTTGTCTCATTGTTGCCCCTCTAGTGCACATGTTAATTTGATTAACAACAATATATATAGTCGATAATCATTCATTATGGCTGAAACTGATTAATAACCCCCTCTGCTGCTTAACTGACCAGATCAATATCCCAGAAGTTTAATTTATGCTCTGATTAAAAGGTTTTCCTTTAATTTTTTTTTTTGAGCAGCATACTTCCTTTCCTTAATTTGTCACACAGTTCAGTGTATGCGCTGATCCTCGTCTTTTTTCCTTCTCAGGTGTGGGCTTACTCTTACACTTTCAACCAACCTTGTGCTATGGATGGCAGCAGTGACCGAGGAGTCGATACACCAAACTGAGATAACTCATCTAAATATAAGTGTCTCGCACAAGTTGTACAGAGGTACCACGGCATAGGCTTTATTGATGTTTGTTTAGGGTTTTTTTGTTAAAGTTGAAGGTCAGTGCTCAAGAGGAAAAATAACTAAAGGCTGGTCTTTCTGTTGCAGCCAACTATGGTGCCAAGAAGTGTACATGCAGTCACTCAGCATGTGACACCTTCAAAGAGGCCTTCTACTACCTGTATCCCTTCAACATAGAATACAGCCTCTTTGCTTCTGCCATGGCCTACATAATGTGGAAAAACGTGGGCAGAATTGTTGACCACAACAGGCGCTACAAATTTAAAGTCTATGTGAAAGATGTTTTTGTGGGGCCTGTTGTAGGACTGCTCGTGGTGGTGGCAGGACTTGTAACATTTACACTGTACAAGGTTAACATACTGAAAGAAGACAAAGAGAAAAGAAATAAGGCCCTGGTGATTCACTTCATTATGAACATAGTGATAGTTAGTCTGATGTCCCTCTCCACTGTGATTGGCTGCATTCTTTACAGGCTGGACCACAGAGATTATGTATCAGAGAAAAACCCATCTCGCAGCCTGGATGTGGGACTACTGGTGGCATCTTCATTGGGGCAATTCATCATTAGCTATTTTAGTATTGTGGCTACAGTGGCAATGGGAGCCAAGGGTTACCTAAATGGCCTCAACCTGGCCTGGGCTGTGCTGCTGGTGCTCGAGATTGGTCTGCAGAACTATTTCATTATTGAAGGCCTCCATCGGGAGCCCGGCCACTTAATGCAGGCAAATGCCCGTGCATTTCAAGAACACAATGAAATGGCCAATGTAGCGGACGGCCATAAGCCCAGACACTCATATCCTAAAATGGCAAGTTGGAAAAGAAGAGTTCTGAAGGAGGTGTGCGCCTTTTTACTGCTGGCAAATATAATTGTAAGTTGTATTTATGCTTATTGCATTAATTACAATTGTAACAAACTGCTGTAAAAAATGTCTTTTTAATTCCTTTTTTTCTGTATTGGCAGCTATGGATTATGCCTGCATTTGGAGCTCGTCCCCAGTTTGACCACTCCGCTGAGATATACTTCTACAAATACACAATGTGGAACGCAATTGTGAATATTGGACTTCCTTTTGGAATCTTCTATCGCATGCATGCCGTTGCCAGTCTCTTTGAAGTGTATTTAAGAGGTTAGCTAATCTCTTAGCTGCGCTCATTATCTCACAGGTTTAGAAAGTAGATAGTTTTATGTATCAAATTATTTGTCACATAATACATTTAATTCGTTTAATAAACATTTTCAGTTTGCTGGATGTTTTAAATTCCCACATGCAGCTGCAACATTAAAACAGCTGACATGTTGAGTTACATGTGTCTTCCTCCTTTATATCATTGCAAACCTGTAGATTGCTATTGAAGGATTCAGCAAAGTGATTTCATATGTGGAAAAGTAAATTTGTTCAAATATCAAACCTTTAGCGGATTGAGTGGTGAAGAGGGGCATAGTGCCATCTAGTGGTTAACGCACAAAAGTGCCACTTTTACAAATGGCATGTTTGGACTTTGTGCAGAACTCCTGCTACTCTACTAAAAAACTTAGATAAATCATAATGTGGTCAACGTACAATTTGCAGATGCATATATTTATTTTATTTTCCAGGACAAGTTCATGAAAATACAATTTCAGCTTTGAGCATTATAAGCATTTCTAGCCAGATCAAAAAACAAACAAACAAACAAACAAATCTGGTCATATATAAATACATACAATCTGTATCACTATCTCAAAATATCATCACATAAACTACAACCACAAAAGACGACACAAAAAAGGTGCAAGTTCACTTCAAAGCATGGCGAGAACAACAAATAATTTGGACCGGGTAATACTGAGCTATACAAGATATGTGCCTTCGCAGCATATCTCCCCCAGCAAAAAGTTAAACAATGCTGCCAAAAATAGCCTCAGCCCTTAGCAAACGCTCCAGTCATCCCAGTGCTTTGACAGACATTCTGTGGTCTTAAGGTTACAAACACAGTTGTTTATGGACACTAGTGATTATTCAAACACCTTCCATCTTATAATATGAGAGGAATCTCCACTCCACTCATCTGAATGACTCCCCTGCCCAGTTTGGTGGAGTAAGGGGCAAACAACAGGATCACAGGGATAATTTAAACACAATGAGGTTTCCTACAAAACCAGCAGATACTGAAGGGACGAAGAACCCTAGAGCCAGAACAGTCTCATTTCCAGTGAGGAAGTCTTCTCTCTACATCCTCTGGATCTCAAATAGTCGAACATCGGTGTCATACCAGATTGGCGGATCGACATTGCTAAAAAAGAGAAAAAAAAAAAAACAGAAAAAAAAGTGATTTGTTTTCATCAGCATATCAGGATATCACTATCATAATACTTGGCTAAAATGCCCGACTCACCGCAAATAAACAACGCCCCACATGTAGGTGCGAAACCACATTGCGGTGCCTGCATTGGCCTGATACTTTCTGATGAGGATGGGGTGAGGAACTGGCAGCAGACCCACTAATGTGCCGTGCTGTAGAAACTTCAGGATCTCTGATTCGTCTGTTAGACCCCTGTTAAACAGAGAAGGACGTTTACAACGTTTTTAGTAATATTTCAAAAGCGCTAGGATTAGACTTTTGTAGCCTGACCAAAAATGAATAAAAGTGTTTGCATACTTGTCGATGCAGATTTTTTCCACTTGGGGCACCAGCACCTGTAGGAGTCTCATGATAGTCTGCAGGGGTAGCTTACACTTCCAAGAAAGGACCTGGAATCAAAGATGAGTAGATCTAAATTATGTTCTCATGCTCCTAAATATCCAAAGTCTACCAAAAAGTGAAGGAGAGCCTGAAAGAGTATCCTGACCCATTCTGGCGTGGGTGTCCAAAAGGACGTCGAAGATGCGCTTGACAAGCGTCTCCTCTCCATTTCTGCTTCAGTGTAGAAAACATCCTGATAATGTGAAGAAATAAAATTTGAAATATCCAAATATATTGGAGCAAACCAATGCGCCCAGAAAAAAAAAGGCACTTACTTCATTGTCTCTGCCTGAGTTAGACTCTGTGTCACTGGTCGCAGCAACTGCACTTTGGTCTGGGTGGACTGTGTTAGAGGAGTCTGTCTTTGGAACTGACACCATGGTGCCATCCTCTGATACTTGAGACTTCTCAGTCAGTTTATCAATGCCTACAGGAAACCCCCATCATCAATCACAGGACATTATTTCATTTTTTTATAGTCTTACTGAAAAAATAAACAGCAACTAATCTTGTGTGGTTCAGCTGCATGTTAATGCAAGTGTCTCATCAGCCAATCACATGGCAGCAACTCAGTCCATTTAGGCATGTAGACATGTTTAAAATGGGACGCTGTTTTAAACTGAGCATCACTATGGAGAGGAAAGGTGAGCGTGGCATGGTTGTTGGTGCCAGATGAGCTGCTCTGAATATATCAGAAGCCACTGATCTACTGGGATTTTCCCACACACCCATATTCTATATTTACAAAAATATCCAGTAAGCAGCAATGCTCTAGGTGAAAATCCCCTGCTGACCTAAGAGATCAGAAGAAAATGGCCAGACACATTTCAGCTGTGAACCCATCTTCTGATGGATGGTTACTTCCAGCAGAACAAAGCACCATCTGACAAATCTCAAATAATCTCAAACTGGTTTTCTGAACACGACAATGAGCACGTTGTACTCAAATGGCCTCCACAGTCACCAGATCTCAGTCTAAAAGAGCACCTTTGGTATGTGGTGGAACAGGAGATTCACATCATGGATGCACAGCCAAAAAAATCTGCAGCAACTGTGTGATGCTATCATCTCAATATTGACCAGAATCTCAGTTTCCAGCACCTTTTTGAATCTGTGCCATTAAGAATTTTAACAGTTCTGAAGGAAAAAGGGGTCCAACCCAGTACTAGCTAGATGTACCTAATAAAGTGTCTGGCGAGGACAGGCGTGGTGGCCATTGGGCGGTTCGGGAGGTTTCCCGAAAGGCCGGTCATTTCTGGGCCGAACCGGCCGGTGATCAGAATGTTTATTTTATTTTATTTTAGTTGCCCAGTTTAGCACAGCAGCGCCCTCGGTGCAGCTGGCAATGGTGGTGCATCTACCACACAGTGAATAGATTGTACTCTAATTACAACATTTAAATCCAAATAGCATGTAGAGTCATTACCTGGCATAGCCACCAGGCTGGCCTTCAGTGTACCAGGCTCCGCTGGTACTGCAGGGTGTGAGCCTTCCATGGATACAGTCTCTTGGGAGCTGGTGCGGGAAATGACATCTGGCGACTTCTTCTTTCTTTGCAAAGCCTTCTGGATGGAAGTGGGGTCAGAGGGCAGGTTGGCCAGCTGATGAAACACGTTACGTTTGCGAATTATGGCATACACCAGGTTACAGTTTCCTGGCAGGGAGAGACACACGTACGCTTATATGAAAAAATGTATCTCAACAACAAATAAGATACAAAAGCACAACAGGTGCCACTCCTGTCACGGCATACAGATTTAAACTGTTTAAATCTATATAACCTGAAATCCTCCAGCTTTCTCTCACCATCAAACTGGTACTGGATAATGTTGTTGAAAGCCTCGAGAAGGAAAAAAACCAGGTGATGGTTCTGAGCTGCAGAGAAAAGGAACCAGGTGGTAGAAAAGGCCTCCAGCAGGTGGAGCAGTTTATTAGCTGCTACCATGGACAGGCTCTTCAAGTATGGGGACACTGAACAAGAAGCAGGAGGAGTATTAAAACGGTGTGAAAGAAGAACTGTAACAACTCATTCGTTTTACATGCTTAAGTTGCAAACAAAATCTGTGTACTGTCCAACAGACTGCATATTCACCATTTACAACGATGGTTAGTAAGCAGTCAAAGAGAGGTTGGAGACGCTGGTGGCCCGTTGTGATTATCTTGTGAAACACCTAGAAGCCAAACAGAGTGACAGCTGTGAGACTTGACTCTACTTTAATTAGGTAGCCATCAAGAAAACTGACAGCAGGTGTCTGTCTCACCACTATAAGCAGGTCGGCATGAGTCCCTGTGAACACCGGGATGTCCATGGGCACATGGAGAGAATAGGGCTTATTCAAGCGCACGCCAAAGTTTCTCTCACCGCTCAGAAGCAGCAAAATGAACACACCGATGTGCATGAGTCCAACACGTGCTGCAGCAAGGACAGATTACACCAGAATTAATAAACGCATGCTTCTAGTGGTAGGTTTTTTTGTGGGTGCAATGAAGCAACAGAGGAGACTCACACTGGTCAGCCCGCGCATCATTCAGGTAGTACAATATAGGAACCAGAATATCCAACACGTCGCTGCTTTTAAGGACAAAAAACAGGAACTTCTGCAGTGGGAATACAAAGTAGATCGTGGTGTCTAATGAAAGCACTCTTTAAGGCCTCACCTTCCTAAAGAAGGTCTTTTTTATTCCTTTTCTTTTTTCTTTTTTTTTTTGTTCTAACCTTATTGAAGTCACAAAGTTTCCAGAAAAGCACCAGAAGCTCCTGGTGGAACTGGATCTTCTTGGTGGAGTTAGGCAGGTAAGTCTGGGTCAAAGGGTTGGTCAGCAGACGAGCAAGACCTTTCAGTACAAAGTCAAAGTCCTGTTGGGACAGCACAAATATACATTTGAACATACAGTCTTTACAGTAATGATCCTTGGGCATTTTTATGAAACACTGATATGCATACCTCCTCTCTGTGAATCCTTGACAAATAATTCACAAACAGGTTTTCAGGGCCTGTAGACTGATTCAGACAAATTCATAAAGATTTACTTGAGTGACATTAAGCACATGCAATAAAGTCACGACATTTCTTTGTCACGGTCTCGGCTTACATCTTGTTCCTCTACACTGGATGGAGAGGCAGGAGGGTGGGGAATCCCTCCATCATGCTCCAGTGTCACAATGAGGATCTGTACAGCCTGCTCCACCAGCTGCTCCCGGTAGTCAGAGAAGAGCAGGTGGTTGTACGGGATGCCATAACCCACCGGGTCATAAGCGCACACCACATTCAGGAGAGACGTAAACAGAGGCAGGGCATGTCTAGGAACAAAACCACACAAACATACTGTTGCAGATGTGCTGCTTAGGTTGGGTGATTTCAACCAACATTTGACTCTAGAATATTTTGGTTTACAGAGGAGTTCATGGTCGACTCAATGGCTTCAAGGTACTCAGGGCTGCAAAACAAAGCCAAATCCTCACCCCTTCACCACCGTGTGTGACAGTTGGTATGAGTTGGTATGAGGAGAGTTGTGCATTATGGGCAAGCATCTCATTTTTGGTCTCCATCCAAAGGACGTTGTTTCAGAAGTCTTGTGGTTTGTTCAGGTGCAGCTTTGCAAACCCAAGCAGCGCTGCCGCGTTCTTTTAGAGAGAGGAGGTTGTCCCCTGGCAACCCTTCCAAACAACAGTAATTTAAACATTTCACACGCTAACTGAGGCCTGAGGACTCTGAGCCATAGCTCTTTCTCTGAGGATTGTCTGACCTTTGGGTGAATTTGCTGGGCCGTCCGCTCCTGGGAAGATTGTCAGCTGTCTTGAATGTTTTGCACTTGCGAATAATCTTTCTCACTGTAGAATGATGGACTTCAAATTGCTCTGAAATGGTTTTGTAACTCTGTCACAACAAGTGCTCCTTTTGGATCATTGCTGATCTGTGGTATTGTGTTAACACACTCGTGAATGCTCCAAACCAGCAAAGTGCCACAACGTCTGCTTTTACAAAGGTACTCACACTTGCTGTTGATCAGTTAATCAAATGCATTTGATTAGCAGCACAGCTTAATTCTTTTTTACCGGGACTGTGGATGTGTTTTCAGTTTCCATTACCTGTTTTCTGATGAGCAGAAGAATGTCACCCAAGGATTGAGGACAGTGTTGTCTGATGAAGGAGGCAGGTACATGGCCTCAGAGAAGCAGGTGAGCAACAATCTCAACAGTTCTGTCCTGAAACACCAAAGTTGACCAAAAAAAAAAGTAAAAAATAAGTCACACACACACAAATAAGAGTGAATTTTAGATGCACACAAACAGGCCAACTCACCTATTCAGGTCATGAATGTAGTTGAGAGGGGGGGACTGTGCAAATCCCACCCCTGCTTCCCAGATGTATTCACAGCTGTCTATGGACTGCATGCTTTCTACAGAGTCCTGGATAGAGTCACAAAAGATTCCAGTCAAAATAGCTTCATCGAAAGCATATTTAAAGCACCGCTATTTGATTCTAAAAGGATTCTTGAACATTTCCTTGCTTTTCATTTATCAATAATTCTTCCCTTTGTCACTAAGAGTGTATCAGCCACCAAAACCCAGCGCTTATGTTAAACCTGAGCGACAGGTTAGTTGGAAAATCAGGAAGAAGGAAACAGTACTTGAAGAAATATGTCCAACCTTTGGAGTAACTTACTAGACTAAGGTCAAGCAATAAATATCTGTGCTGCTCTGTTGAGTCAGCAGTAGCTACTTTTACTGGATGGAGGTGGGATGACAAATTAATGACAGTGGATTGCGCCGTGTCAGGAGAGCGGTTACTCACAGGGCCCCTCCTGTGACTGTGCACAGTGAAGTCAGGGCAGAAGAGCAGGTCAGCGATAGCCAGGAGCAGAGACTCAGCCAGCGGCCGCGCTCCTTCATCATCATCCAGCTCATCCGTCTGAAAAATGTGGAAATGTGAAGCTGGATAAAGATATTAACATTTTTTGAAAGATACTATTTAATTGGTTGAAGTTGTTTTCATGCTCCAGAAGAAAAAAGTCAGCAACAACTGAAATGACCCTGCTGCTGTATGTTTTTTGCTCTACAGAGAAAGAAGATTTAGGTTTACCAGAGTAAAGGATTCAGATTAAAGAAAACACGAGGTGTATAACACTTTTATTACATGAACGCATTATCACATATGTAAAATAATGGCACTCCGTGTTTTTAAAACTGATCTATCTCATTTTTAGAAAGAAACAACAGTGATATTTGGTGTTAAGAGTGATGTAAAAGCCTTCTAAATGTGATCAGCATGTTTATGCATATTTTTATCCATTCTGAATTTCTTATCCATCCATCTATATTATTAAATGGTGAGAAAATAGGCTCCGTTTTCCTGTGCCCACTCACCCCAGCACGCCCTGCACCGGGCACCGTGGACCAGAAGAATCCTCTCCAGTCCTGGTCCTCAAAGATGTAGGGAAGGATGCGTGTCAGGATGCGAGTGCAGTTCAGGACTACCTGCTTTTCTTTCTCAGAGGGACAACCAGACTCAGCTCCCTGGACCAGCTTCTCCACAGCCTGAAGTATCAGGAAACATTATAAGTGAATGAGCATACTGAGCATGGAACATGGCATCTATATCTACTGATACAGGGCACTGATCATTTTCTCAGTTTGATATAGTGATTTAATTATTTACGTGTCAGTGAACACGACATCATCATGTTCAACTTATCAACAAATCGAAGATTTTTTAAAAAAAGGATTCAAATGTTTTTTCTACGCTAAGTAGAGGAAGTTTTTTGGACCTTTTAATAAAGATTTACTTGATGATTCATTGCCTAAATTTAAAAGCCCATGTCTAAAAATAAGTAACAACCCTTTTGAATCAGCTTAGCTTCAAGGGCTCTCAGTCCTACCTCTTTATTTAGTTATGCTGTAAGCCCCGGTATGTTTTGTTTCTGACAGACAGCTTCAAAACGGAAACTGATAGCTAGAGACGGGAAGCAAAGGGAAAAGGAAGGGGAGCTGACTCATTTATTCAGGCAACTAAGAGCCTGTGCGGGGCTCTACAATCAAAATAATGCACAGTTTCCAAACAACATTGTTCCATTATGTAACACAAATGCAGTGAGAGTTTATTTGATGCTTACTTTATAACAAAGGGTCGCTAAATTTGAGGGGGACTCCTCTCGAACAGCTCTTATCTCTGCAGCTGGCACCAGTGCAAAAACATCCTGGACCGTGGTGGTGGTGTCTGCCCAGAACTGATCCCAGAAGGCATCGTCTGTGGCTTCCACTGGCTGGAGAAAATATGTGCACATTTCAGATCCCTTTTAAGCCAAACTGAGCATTTAAAGTCAGCCTCATTTAAATTACAATAGCCTGATTGATCTTGCACTGCACAGCAATAAAATCGTATTTTACCTCTTTATCTTAATACAAAGGTCTGCATGGTTGCTTTCATATCTTACATACATAATCCGAGCAAATGCCAATGTAAACACAATCGCTTGCTCCAGCAGCAGCGGAAACAATATCCGTGACAGTGACGACACAGTCCACCTGCCGCATCTGCAAACGCTGTCATTTCTGGACCTACGTCATCACCTTTGATTTTGCTGTACGCCACAATTTATAATCGTCTAATTCAATGCTTATAACAATGGAAAACAAAACAACAAAAAATGACGGTGATTCACAGAGCAGATCAGCGACAATTTATTCCAGTTTAAGACAAATATGGCACAGGCCTATTTGGCGCGCTACACACACAATTACAATCTGCGAAATAATAAACAGACGCGACTTGAAAAGCTTGCATGCACCACAAAAAAACGCTCATTTTTTAAAAATGTTTGTATTTGTTTTATATTGTGCCCCTGCATCGCAAGCGTTATCCCATCATCTTGTCGACGATGGTCTTCGGTGCGCCCACTCGCCCCGTCTTTTTAACGCTTTATTTGGTTGTATAGAATATACATATAAAATGCACATAACCCACCTGTGTTTTGGTCGTAAGCTGAATCACTGCCTTTCTGAAGTTCAATTTAGAGTCGGTGCTGCCCATTGCGGTTATTTGCGTTTATACACCTAAGATCGCCGCTAT
>VUQJ01006665.1:47778-59796 GCA_015108635.1 Andinoacara biseriatus | reverse complement strand
TGTCAGCGAGCTCCGTGTAGACCCCACGAGTTGAAAAGAAAATGAAACAAGAAACACATTTGAGCTGAAGATAACAGTTTTTAATAAATTCTGAATCCATGTCTCCTTTTTTTAATAAGATTAGGCCGTATAGCCTGAAGTTTCCTCGCTCAGCTGTCAAGTGGCCACACTCGACACCGTTTTATTAATGCCCATAATCAAGCATTTGTTATTTTAATTGTTCCTGAGCCTCTATCCTGCCTGCATGTAACCCACACTGATTTATCGCCCGTGGATAATGACCTACTCAGATAAACACTTCTGTTCATGGAGCCTGTAATAAAGCAGCGAGGCCACATGCTGACCTCATGTTTTGACCCTTTTCTCTTAATTGGTCCTTTCTATGATGATGTTTTTGAAAATAATTACTTTTTATGAGCACTGCTTTCTTACTTTGCACAAAGCTGCTGTTTTTTTACAAGCATCAGGCAACACGAGAAACGTTCTTGCCACAACTGTCAACCTGATTGATTACCTCTGCAAATGTCTAAAGGTTGAGCCTCTCACCTCTCGACATTTCACTACAGCTTCCTTTTCCGTAACTTTGACTCCAAACTTGACAAAAGAATAAGAAAAGCAGAAAAATTCCAAACACTGAAAGTGGTCTTAGAAAAATAAATGTCAGGGAGAGAACGTGCAAAAAAAGGAGAGCTTAGCTGAGGTCAATAAAAAGGGAGGATGCAGGATGACGACATGGGATTATGTCATGAAAATGTCACTTTTTATGTTTCAGTTTCTATGGAGTCTTTACATTTTATTTAACTCTGAATTGGAAGAATTTTTTGAGCCCATGGCACAGAGTGTGGCTCTATTTATCAAATGCAAAGCTCCAAGCAGGAGTCTAAACTTGTTTGTTTCCAGGTGTGATTTTCATCAGAAATGCCGGTGGCAATCAAATAAAGTCCAAGCTTGGTAATCTATGACAAAATCCCCGAGCTTCCATCAGAAAACGTGATATTTGGTGTGAATATGAGACACTACGTTGTGTGGTGATGAAATTCTTGCTTGCTAAACCCACTCACCGTGAACCCAGCATTTTCACAGCAGTAAATGTCACGCTGCGGTCATTAAACAGTGCATTCTCATGCTGCCTACCATCTGCCTACTATTCAAGCTGGATACAGGCCTGCGACTTGCCTTCTGGCTGTGCTGACCTATATAGTGGACTCCCCAGGTTGTTCCTTTATAGGGGCTTTGACAGCACTTTATCCAAGCCTGAAGAGCAAGTAGCATCTTTAGCTTCAGGGGCTTTCAGATGGTCTATTTTGAGGTTGTGTAGTGTTAGACTTCACTGTTATTCTACTATAGCTTCATTTGTTGTTGTTGTTTTTTTTTTTATTATTTCATTAGCATAGAGCCCCAAGACTGGTAAAATGCAGAAAAATGCTATCTGACAAGTCAAAGAGCAGTAAGATGTCGGGGGGTCAGTGAAGAAGCTTGAACCACTGGAGACAGAAATAATAAAACACTAAGTTTGTATCTTTGCACACAGCAGCAATTCAATGCATTTGAGCATGTAGACACGGTCAAAGCGGCCTGCTGAAGTTTAAACTGAGCATTGATTGGGTTTACAGAGAAGGATCAGAAAAAGAGAAGCAATCTTTTGCATGAAATTTGCGTTGCTGATCCCAGTCGGAGGAGTATTTTTTTTAGCATAAAGTGGCTCCATAGTGTGGTGGTTTACACACATCCATTTGGGGTTGCATTGGGAAGGTCACCTGGTCTAAAAATCTGCAAAATCAAACATGTTGTGACCCCATGTGAACAAGACCATTTAGTATTCAACAGAATAAAACAAAGTTGACTTTTACAAAGTATAAGCACAAATGCATCATGCATGCATGCAAAATGTTTGTTGTCCTGCTAACAAACAAACAAATAAACCAACAAATATGCACAGAAACCCAATCATGTAACATCTCAAAATAATAAAATATAAAAAGGAAAAAAATACATCCATTAATACATTTTTGCCTGTGATTATTGTGTTGTTCCTTTTTTAATCACCTGCCAGTTAAAGGAAGTTTTATAGTTTGAATTTAATTGCTTTTGATTGGTTCTGTAAACATACAGACATGTGACAAAAATATAAAGTAGTTGAAAAGCATGTCATCTTGACATAGTGTCTACCAGAGGTCTGGGTAATTGGAATGGGTCTCGAGGCAGTCTGCAGACAAATCATTTAAAGGTTTTTGGGGGCACGGAAATAGAAGGAAGTGCTTTTAAAGATATTCTGTGCTTCACGGTGTCTGGCACCCCAGTGTGCAGGTCTTTCATGGGGACTGGCTTTCATTGCCCAGAGGTTCAAGTACATTACAAGAAGAAAGGCAGCAGTCTGAATGTGACTGTAATAAACTGACTTTAGCTGAACGTGGAGTTGGGTCAGGAAAAAAAAAAAGAGTGCTTTATTTCAATAAACTAATTTGTACAAAGACATTTTCTGTACCTTCTGACCGGCCATTGATCTAATTAACGTATGTGACGCAGCATGAGGAAAAATTGCCTCCTTCTCATGCGAGGTGGAGGCTTTTCAACAGACGCCATTCCTTAACGCTGACAGGTTTTAATTTCCTTTGTCAGACGGAGGCCGTGGTAAATGAAAATACCCCCGAGTCAGTGTCCTGAAATACTTAAAGATGGCATTGAAATATTAGGTGGAAAACACCTCATTTGACACCTTTTGTTTACTCAGAATGTTTAATTTCTAACAACTTTAAGCGATAAACAGTGTAGTGAGAAAAGATTTATATGAATGTATAGCATAGTTAAAAGCGTGGACGATCACAACCCCAGCACCTGATTCAAAAATGTCCTCTTATAAGTCACACAATGTACATTTATTAACCCCAGGAAGAGGGGCAGTCACAAAGTAATCCATTTAGGAATACTTAATATGCACACAGAGAAGCTGTTTAGTCCCCAGAAATTGAAAACAGACAAATGATTGAGTTCCGACCAAAATCCTTGTTAGCTGAAAGCTCCTGTTCCTAATGTAATGGGCGGCTACGAGAAAATCTCATGCAGGGAAGAATCTGCAGAAACCCAACACACGACTCTCATTCCATTTGGATCAATCAGGGGACAAATTGAAGTGAAACGTGGCTCGGTAATTTCCAAAAGAGGATCCGGGGTGTCAGTACTGATCAATCTCTGGTTTGTGTCTTCATTGTTTAGACAACATTAATAGATGTGGACGTTTTGTAGGAGTGTTCCTCAACAAAACAAGCAGTACTTTAAACCAGCAAACAGAAATAAGGAATTACGTGTTTCCGTATTACTGATATGGAAATATTAGACGTGCTAAGGAGAGGGGCGCTAAATCTCCCTCCACGAGGAAAATTGCCCAAAGAAATTTTAGGAGCAACACTCTGAAATGTGGAGGACCCAGAGATTGACTGGCCAACCCTGCAATGACGGAGGCACATCGTGGCTTTTGTCTTAGAGCTGCACAGTGGAGCACTGTTGCCTCATCGCCAGAAGGTTCCCGGTTTGAATCCCTTGGCTGCCCGGGGCCTTTCTGTATGCATTTTGCATATTCTCTAATGATTGATTCAACATTGGCTTTACACATGAGCACGAATGGTTGTCAGCCCAGTGACAGCTGGAATAGACTCCAACCCTCTCCAGCAACCCTAAATTGGATGAGTGGAAGAAAATGGATGGATTAATCTTAGGTCAAACCTAAAACTGTTTTATACTGTAAACATAAGCATAAAAACTTCTAATGCACTTATTTTGCCCATAATCACTTGATGTTGCCAAATATCGTTGAGTTTATACGGTCTCTGGTCACCACGCGGCTTCAAGTGTGGATACAGTTTGCGACAGGAAACACTCGCCTGTTTACATCCGTCAGCAGGTTTTAGGAGTATCGTTACACAACCACAGAAACATCCATGTGTTTATAAGAAGCAGCTCGCTCTGGTGGTTGAAGATGACTGCCTCCGCTGCTAAATCTGTTAAGTTGTATTTTCTTTATTATATTACAGGTTTTCTGGTGCTCCTCATGAACTTGGTCTCACACACTTCATTCAGTTTTCAGTTTAAAAGGTCTTTTATTCCAAAGAATCTCTCTTGAGGGAAAAATGACTGTTTGCCTTGATTTTGTATCAACACAGTTCTGACTTGATAACCTCTTTTTTGTAATATTCGGTGCTGTGGGGGGGGGGGATCTGCACCCTTCCTCTTTTCTTAGTTTTTTGCATATTTTGTCACACTTAAATATTTCAGATCATCAAACAAATATTAGACAAAGAATACCTGAGAGAATATAAAACAGCTTTTAAATGATGATTTCATTTATTAAAGGAAAAAGGCAATCCAAACCTAGCTTGCCCTGTCATGAATAAACTGTCATTAATCACATTTTTAGAAAGCCGAGTTCAATTTCACAGACCACATCCAGGCCTAATTACTGGCAGAGCTGCTGAATCAAGAAACTGCTGTCTGACAAGGCAGGATAGATGCAGGATAAAAGATCTCAAAAAGCAAGACATCATTCATTAACAAATGTCAGTCTGGAAAAGGTTACAAAGCCAGGTCTAAGACTTTGGAACTCCAGTGAACCACACTGAGGGCCATTATCCACAAAAGGAGAAACTTCGGAACATTGGTGAACCTTCCCAGAACCTTCCTGGCCGACCAAAATTACTCCAAGACCGACTCATCCACGAGCTCACAAAAGAACCCAGAACAAGAAGTCACTTCCCTCAGTTGACATTAAACAGATTCAACAATGAGATGGAGAAAAATAGGAGAGTTCTAAGGAGAAAACCACTGCTGACCAAAACGAACACAAAGGCTCGTCTCACATTTGCCAAAAATCATCTTGATGATCCGCGAGACTTTGGGGGAAGTGATCCATGGACTGAGTCTTAAATCTGGCATAAAACAAACAGTGAATTTCATAAAAAGAACATTAAACTAAACATGGTGGTGGTTTGATGTCTGGGGCTACTTTGCTGCTTCAGGACCTGGAAGGAACCATGAATTCTGTTCTCTACCAGAAGATCCTGAACGTCCGGCACTGAAGCTCAAGCGCACTTGGGTTATGCAGCAGGTCAATGATCCAAAGCACCAGCAAGAAAAACTCTGAACGGCTCAAAAAACAAAAACAAAATTAGCATTTTGGAGATGCTCAAAGTCCCAACTTCAATCTGATGACGTTCTTGTCATGGTTCTGGGCCTTATGCCCAGCATTTTTGGGTTTTCATTCTCATGGTTCGGTTTCATGGGGCTCATTTAGAGTCTTAGATTGTTTAATGTTTCTTATTTGTTAGTTCCAGTTATTCGTAGTGTTCCTCTGCTCCTTGTGTGGTACCCCGTGTCTGTCCTGCCACGTCTCGGGTCTGATCTATTTTATTTCCTGTGCAGCGTGTCAAGTCTGCGTTTCTGTCTTTGTCTAGTTGTTTCCTGTTTTACTTTGACAGTCTCCCCGGTGCTTTGTGTTTAGTTTTGCGTCCCTTTGTCTCGCCTGTGTATTAGTTTCACCTGTGCCCCTCACCTGTTGCCTGTTCCCTAATTACCCTCCTGTGTATTTATTGTCTCAGTCTTGCCGTCTCTTGTCAGGTTGTTGTCGTTGTCTTATGTCTCGCTTTCTGGCTCCGTTTCTCTAGCGTTATTCCCGGTTTAGGTTTTTTGGTCTGTTTACTTTGTATCTCGGTCAATTTTTGCCACTGCACTTCTTACTTCAATAAATTCTCATTTACCATCACTCTTACCTGCCGTCTCTGGACTTCTGCATTTGGGTCCTCATCGTCTTGCACAGCCACACCATCCGGTCACGTACCGTGACAGTTCTGTACTTTGGTTCATGCTCGAAAAACCTCCAATGTGGCTGAATCCAATTCAGTGCGGCAAAATTCCTGCACATCGATATAAAAGATTCGTCATCACTTATTGCAAACACTTGATTGCAGTTCTTGCTGCCAAGCAGTTTTTAGGGGCCAGGTCAATAGATGAAATCATCTGTATTTTTTTACGTTCATCTAATATTAAAATTGGTTTGAGGATGTGTTACGTGTGCAAGGGGGGCACATACTTTAAGAGCGCTGCAGAAGCTACACAGTTAAGAGTAACTTTGTCTCCAACTCTTCAGCTCATTTTTCAGCCATCTCTCAGATTTCTTCCAGTGAAGTAAGAAACTGTCAGAAAGATCATGGTTTTTATTCTCTCTGACCTCTTTCACAATAAGTGTAAACGCCCTCGCACGAAGGTCACAGTGATGTTTGGCAATATGTGAAGAAGCTTTTGTCCCACGTTCCATCACAATAATATGAATTGAGAGTGAAGCCAATTCAAAGCATCATGAAGTGACCTTTATGTAGCCCAAAGACAGACAGCTTTAAAACAAAACACACACACACACACACAAAAGCTGAAGCTCTTTATTCAGAAATCAGATAATGCGTGAGCGTTTTGACCTCGCTTGCATGCAACAGATTACAGTCATTCAGTCATTTTTCACCATATTGAAAGCACAGTTTCAAAATCCAGAAGCAAATATGTACAGGCATTTTTAACAACAACAACAACAATAATAGTCTAAATTGTTTTGTTTCTGTTTACTTCACGTAAAAGCTGACAGGAATCCATCAGCTGCGACGCTGCTTTAGTACCAACAAGAAGCTGACCGCACGATAATCTCATTAATCAACACTCAACCACGAGAAGGCTGCAGCTCACAACGAGAGCGCTATTACAATAAGAGTTGTTTTTTTTTGTTTAATTAAATCTGCCCTGAAGCTTTAACACAAGCGCACACGTTAAAGCACCGCACATACAAACGGGAGCGACGCTGCGAGCGTGTTTTGGCGCGCGGGCGGACCTCATGTATCACCCGTGTGTCGGCGCATAAGCAAAGCAATTAAAGCCTTGAGAGGCGAAGAGAAACAGAACAGAGCCACAAACAGGCGCGTGATGAGCGTGTCCCTTTGAATTGATGGGTTTGAAATGTGTTTATGTTGAACGCAGCTCCGTCGGAGGGGCCGCGGGGGCCCTGCTGCTCCGTCTCCCCCTGCCTCCATCAGCACATTCAAATGAAATGTAAATCCCCGCTCTCCCCACGTCAATACCTCTTTGACTCCTGCTCGGCCCACATCAATTCAGCATCTCCCTCTCAGACTTTTTTTTTTCCTAATACTCTGACTCCCCCTCTTAGTCTCCTTCTTCTTCCATCAGCTCTTTTTAGCTACCTGCCTCCCCCACCTCTGACTTCCCATTTCTCCCTTCTCTAGTTTGCCAGAAAGCGTTCCCGATGGTTGCAGGCTGCAGCCAGCTAAAGTCCGGAGAGTTTTAGCTCGCTGAGCTCAACAAATCACAAGTGCATCTCTGTTTTATTTTTATTTTCTGATAATTTATTTTTTTGAGTGGCTGCGGGTGAGATCTCATTAGCACCAACTAAATATAATTGCAATTACTAAAAAAATCGTCTTAGGGGCCCGTGCATGTGAAATGAATTTTTTTTGCCCACTGACATTTAATGTATCACCAGAACGCAGAGGAAATGCAACACTAACTAATAAATAATGTGATAAAAATGTTTGTTTTTTTCCTAAAATATTTTATTTTTATAGTTTGTCTACATTTATTATTGAGGAGCAGAAACCAGAGACAAGCTCTCAGGAAAGCAATTAGAGTCGTGCAGTATCTTACCATTACATCTGTTGATTTCTAATTTATATTTGCACATTAAACTGATGCCTGATCCAGAGAGACTGACAGCTGTTGAGATCCAGATGAGCTGCTCTTAAATAGGACAGGCTATATTGTTGGAGGATTAAGTCGTGATTTTGTGGTAACTCCTTTCTGGGGGCGCTTTTGGAAGGATATTTTAGGAGAGTGTGATGAGTAAGCATGCTGCAGTTTGTCAAACACAAGGAAGCTGACAGGGGTTAATGAGGACATGGAAACAAAACTGCCCGACAGGTGAGGTCGTGACCTTTTGGGCACCTTGGACCGGTTGTCATATTTAGTTTAAGAGGTTTATTTATTGCCACTAATTCAATCACTCACAGTTTTACCTTGCAGATACATACTGCAGCATTATTCAGCTGATGAAATGAATGGATCTCCAGCCTGTCACACTGCTCGAAAAAGGCTGATTTTCCATATTTTGTGATCACGATGGTATTCAGAGGACAGTGATGTCGGGTAGTCGACAACATGTGAAATGTATGAGAATTTCTTTTGACAGCCTTGCTGACTTTTCAGTGGGGGGAAAAAAATCCCAAAATAAGCCAGTTTTGATGGCTACATATGGTGACACGCAGGCTTTGCCAGACTTCATGTGAGATGACAGACTTTGGTACCAGGATCCTGCTGTTACCTTCATTTTTCTTTTCAAGAAAGCAGAGAAAGGTACTTGCAAGCTTACAGTTGTAAACCTTATAAATCAGCATGGATGCAGCGTGCACGATCTAACAAAACACGAGTTTTTAGTGTATAAACTATAGCGTAGTGAGAAATGCAAAAAAAACAAAAAGAACCAGATGTGCTGGAGAAAACTGTGGAAGCTTGTTTCTACAACTGAAAAATGTCAAAAATTTTAAGTTATCTCAAATTTCTGAGTCACTCAGAAGTTTGACTCAGTCAGCTGAGATACCCAAGTTGAAATTTTGAGATAACTTAAAATTTTGACTTAGTTCTGCCTGACAGTTTGTTTTGTTTTGTTTTGTTTTGCTGGTGATGTGAAATTGTGTGAGTTTAAATGGTTGTTTGGTTGAACAATCGATCCTACGTGTATGTTCTGACCATTTATACCACCGACTGTTGCAACACAGGATATATGCACAATGTACATAACTTATTCTTCAAGAGTTATACTTTTTTTTTTCTTGCATGCTAATTTTATCTATTTATCTACTTTGGTATTCTGACATCCAGTGTGAGCAGCAAAGTAAAATTTCATTGTGCAGGGAAACATATGAGAAGAAAGCATTGAATCTTGAGTTATCGCATTCACACAGTTTTCAGGAAACTTGACCTTTGACACCTTCAGTTCAAACTCCTCTGAGATTTTTAGGAGATGCAGCCATGGTGTGAATTTGAACATCCTGCTGTAGGTCGTCTCATTCTCGAGTTACGGCCAATGTTAAAGTGTTTGTGAAACAGACTGATGTCATTGCCAAGCCTGACAATAGCTTGACTAAGTCCAATAGCATCAGCATCTGTTCACTCACTGTTGTTATTTACTCTTTAATGCCCAGTTTTATATAGGTAGATGTATAATTTTCAGTTTTTTCCTGTAGTTCTCACTCTGGCCTGAGCGATACAGACCCAAGTTATTTGTCTGAACCCACAGCTCCACAGTTTTCAGGCCAAAATAAACAAGTTTGGTTGATATTATTGGCGTGACATTGAGCCACGTCTTTCTGATAATTTGAGAAATGTCTTTCCATCTGTAAGTCGTCCAGTTTGCTTCAAACTTGGCAGGTGTTTTGCAGAGGACTGCAGAGATAAATCCTAAAGTTTTCTTCATGTCTGCCAACTACAGAGTCTCACAATTATGGAGCTGATATTGATATGCAATTCAGACATATCAATAACAGCAATAACATATTGACTGAATTTGGTCATGTCTTTCAGGTGGAAGTGGAGGGCAGTTAATATAAAATGAATTAATACTCATATTTTAATATGTTTTCCACTGGCTAAAAGCGATCTGTGAACCACCACCAGCGGCAATCTGTGAATGTAGTGATATCCATCTATGCACCCATTCATCTCTGGCCTGTAAGAGGAAGCTAGGGTACCCGGAGAGAACCCATGCAGGCTTTAGTAATATCTACATTTAAATATTTAATAGGAATGTCTTTGCCAAAATGGAAAATCTAAACTTCAGGACACCTCTAAAATTGACAAGTGGTTCTGTTAGGGCAAAAATCTTCAATTTAAACATATTAAAAGTTGAAAATTACCTGTAGCGCCATAATAAACGGCTCTAAAAATCAATCATTACCTTCATCTGGTTTTTATCTACTCTCAACCTGTTTTGGGCACTGAACAGACTTTCCTCATTAGCTAGCAGAAGCTATAGTAAAAGCCGTGATTAAATGTGCAGGGAATCTTCGCATACTTCCATATCTACAGCAAACTAACACTCACTGCATTTTCTGTTTGGAAATGAAGGGGAATATCCTCTGTCCCAGATTACATTTTGCTGTGGGCAGATTGGGGGTTCAGTTGAAGACTTACTTAAGCAGGGTGGGCAGCTGAGCTCATTCCACTGGACGATGAGTTTCAGATTCCAGGGTGAGATTGTGGAATAGGACCGGAGTAATCCAGGGTCACCTTCACGCAGCATCAGTCCCTAATGACACCAGCCACCCTCCGTCTCTTCCTCCACTTCCTGCCTTAACTGGTCACTTGTCTTTCCATCTATCTGCTTTGGTTTTCCGATTTCTTCAACACTTAATCTTTTTCTCACAGTTCCTCAAGGTTGGCTAAGCCAGGAAGTCATTTTTTTTTTTTTTTTAAAGAGTTACACGGTTCAAAATGTACAAATACATTGTTTTGTCAGTTTAAATCACTAAGCCGGGCTCTCAGGAAATGAAAAATGTTTCACACTCTCTGTATTTGACTGATAGGAACCCAAGCTGTTTGAGTCAGAAGGCAGTTACTACAGAACATTTCAATTCAATTTTCTTGATACAGATGGTAAGTGGCACTTTTCTCGCCTTTTCTACAACTCACAGCACTTTTACATTACAGGCTTCATTCACATATTCATATAGTGCATTCTATAAATACAGAGCTGTGTCTATTACACTCATAAAATGATGATACATAACTTTTTGGGTTCACTGGAGAAGAAGAAGTATTAGAAGAAAGAAATCAGACAATTCTCATTGAGCAAAAACCTGCTAACAGAAGGCAGGAAAAGCTCCTTTTTTTAACCTCTGGCAGAGTCAGGCTGAGGAACTGAACTGGTTAACCCTAACCCTAATCCTAATTTATAGGATTTGGGAAAATAGGAAAAATGGGCAGGCATCGGGAATTGAGTGATTTTGTAAATGGCCAACTTGTGATGGCAAGATGAGTGGATCAGAGCATCTCCAAAACTGCAGCTCCTGTGGGTGTTCCCGGTCTGCAGTGGTTAATATCTATTAACAGTGGTGCACGTGGGGAGTGAAGCCGGACCCGTGTGGTCCAATCCAACAGTGGAGCTGCTGTAGCTCCAACTGCCAAAAAAAAATGATGCTGGTTCTGATAGAAAGATGTGAGAATACACGGAGCATCTCAGTTTGCTGTGTATGAGGCTGCGTAGCCGCAGACCAGTCCAGGGCGCCCATGCTGACCCGTCACTTCCCGAAAGCACCAAGAATGGGCACACAAGCATCAGAACTGGATCATGGGGCAGTGGAAGAAGGTGACCTGGTTGGATAAACCACGTGGAGGGCCAGGTGCATGTGAATCGCTTACCTGGGGAACACCTGGCACCAGGATGCGCTGTGGGAAGAAGGCAGGCCGGCGGCGGCAGTGCGAAACTTTGGGTCCTGCCATCCGCTGTTCTGCAACTTCCTGTCTGAATGTAGAAATTTTGAACTCAATGGAAAACTTGCAAAATTATTTTTCTTTGCATAAATTAGCTAAATGCTATCTGATTGGCCAGCCTTGATTGATGGAGAACCGTCACTGCATTTAGGTTTAAATCGCTTGTTTATTTAAATTTTTTTGTAATGTTGGTGCAAAATCCATTTTTGTGCTGTTAAACAGATGTTTGGATTCTTTTTTGGATACGAAACAAAGCCCATTATAGAAATACTGTAGAAAGTTAGGAGCTATGCTTTTTCCCTCATCATCACAAAGTGCTGTGAACTATATGCTGAGTAATGCTGTAGCCAATATTTCAATGTAAAGATGACAGTGAACACATTACTGTAAAAAAAACTTTATACATTTCTGGTTTTCCACATTTCTTAATTAAAACATTTGTTACCATTTAGCTGCTTTTTTTTTTTTTTTTTGTTTTTCACTTCC
>VUQJ01006665.1:32050-42235 GCA_015108635.1 Andinoacara biseriatus | reverse complement strand
ACATTCATGTACATTCACCAGTCACACCCGGGGAACTGCTCATAAAAGGAAATCCACCAATCACATGGCAGCGACTCCGTGCATTTAGAAGAGACGTGATTTAAGTGACTGAACGTTTTTTGGTGACTGACTGATCTGCTGACCTACCGGGAACTTTTACTGTGCAACCATCTCTACGTTTTACAGAAAATGCCCTGAAGAAGAGAAAATATCCAGTGAGTGGCAGATCTCTGGGAGACACCAGAGGTCAGAGGAGAACGACCAGATTGCTTGGAGCTGATAGGAAGGCAACATTAACTCAAATAACCACTTTTTATGATTGAGGTTTGCAGAAAAGCATCTCTGAAGGCTAGCAAGATATAATAGAGTGCCTGTGTGTGCATATTTGTACTACTATAATATATAGAAATACTGAAAGAATGCACATCTTTTGCCATGTCTCCTTTAAATCCTGCATATTGATCAAATTTGCAACCGCTGCATTTTCAAGTTGTATCTGCTGGGTTTTTTATTGATTGTAAAGTTTAAGCGGTGCCATAAATGCGCTGCCTATTTGCATAATTCTTAAAAGCGTTACATTTGCATACTTATTTGGGTGCCTATAAGACAAATTCTCTCATCTTCTCGCCATCTTCACCCACTAAACAGCAGAACAGCTCAGACCAGTGCGTGTCCACTGTGTGCAGTGGAGAGCTGTTCTGAGCGACTGCCTGATTTCACAAGGTTGCTAATCAGTGTTGAAACATCTGTTAACACGAGGACATATCGGAAGCACAAACTGCTCAGGACAGACTAGTCAAACAAAGACAGTTCCAGATCATCAGGCATGCTGCTCCTCTCTGTAATCAGAGTCTTCTAATAGAAAAATCAAGACTCGAGGTTAACTCAGTTAAATCAGATCGTCGTGTACATCCATCACTCAGGCTGAGGGTGAAAACACGAGGCTCGGTATTCGTAATAATTCACTACATCATGTGTCGTACTCTGTAACACAAGCACTGTGACACGTTAAAGGTGTGAGGAGACGATCGAAGCAGTTCTCATGTGAACCAGCAGATGTCGCTGTCAGACAACATTTCAGCTTCTTGGCGCTCACAGCTGCCCTGCAAACACAGCACACGATTAGGCTGCGAACCCTAAAACTGGACTTTATTTTATCTACTGTCTGAGATTTAGTTAATTCGAACTAGTTTCACTCTTTTCTTGGTTAGCTTTACACATTTATATTCCTTCAACGCATGCAACTAAATGCAAACCATAAAAATACCTAATATTTGTGGCCCGATGAGGATCAGTTATGTTCACTATTGTTCTTTGAACGTGTCCTCATAAATTAAAGCACTTTTTCAAATCAGAGTAAACAGGTATACGAGTGCAGTGAGTCCTTTTTTTATTATTTAAACCTGCAGTTTTACCACTGTCCTTTAGACAAATCAAATATTTGCTCTGCAAAAATGAAAGGCCATGAGGGGAAAAAGAAAAGTCCATGCCAAAATTATTGGCCCCAGGTTTTCTGTGGGAAAGAGCTCATATACTCCTTTAAGAAACTCATTAAAATCTCTCCATTCGGCCCACCGGTGGACGTGTGGAGTTAAGAGTATCGCACCCCATTATCCTGATACCTTGTTGCAATTCTCATGTAAGGTTTCCATGACAACTCAGCTGAGGGGTTGATGGAGAACAGGCAGAGGCAGATGATGTCCTTTCATAAAGATTCTCTGAGATCAAATTAGAAAAAACTCAGTTTAAACTGAAAGATTTAAGACTGATGGAACCATGAAGATCTTTCTGAATGTGGCTGAGCTGAGTGATATTCATACAGAAGCTTTAGCACATCTGTTCTGCACTTTCTCTCATCACTTGGTATTAATGCATTGCTGCAGAGTGAGCATGTCAGAAGAAGCCACCTGCACAGCTGCAGGGTGGGACACATTTGCATAATGTGCTTTTTAAACAGCCCTTATAAGTCACAATAATTCGGGTTATTGCAACATTATTACAATCCATCCCCATCGCTAAACCTGAAACATCAACATATTATTTATTTATTGCCGTCATCATCACTCGATCTTCATTCCAAGACTGAAATCAATGATTACAAATGTGCATTATGGTTCCATACAAATTTGTATGCCTTGAAAAAGTTCAATATTTTCCATTTAAGAGACCAACATTTTAATAAACTCATGTGTCAAAGATTACTGTATACTGGGGAAAAAATATAACAATTGGAATATTTATTTTCAATTTGTGTAAATTATTATTCAAACAGTGTAAATACAGCTTAGTCTAGTTGAGTGCACACACCCATAATCATGGGGAAGACTGCTGAGTTGACAGTTATCCAGACGACAACTGTTGCTCGCAGAGCGCCGTATCCAAGCATACTAATGACTGACTGAAGTGGAAAAGAACCACCACACACACACAGCACCAGGAAGTGGTCTGCAGTGGGTTTTATCCTAATTTGAACCCACTCTGGAATCAGAGACATCAGAAGTGTCTTACCTGGGGCAAAAACATGTCATCTGCTGGTGTTGGTGGTAGTTGGGCCAAATACAATGTAGCCATCAACTGGAAGATTTTAGAGCACTTTAATACTTCTATCTGCTGACACGCTTTATGGAAATACACATTTTCCCCCAGTAGGATTCAGTTCCTGCCCACAGAGCCAGAACTTTACTTTGTTCAGATCTTATTGAACGTTTAGCAAAACTCTAAACACATTCTCACTAAAACAAATCTCTGTGCAGCAAAATACTCGTGGTGCATAAAACTAACTGCTGGAGGCAGAAGTTAAATGTATCTACAGCACAGAGCAGATCAGAGTGCAGAGCCAGCGAGGGTGGGCTAAAAGGTTGAATGCTGAGCATTGATGGAAATTCTCTGAGAGGAAGATCAAGGACAGTAATTTCAGGTGAAATTCGACAGTGTTTTGCACACATTTTTGTACATGGAATCAATGACAACATGTACAAGGTACTGAGGACTGTGGAAACAGGTGGGAACACAGCTGAAGACAGCTAACCAAGCAAGACGAGGAAGTCAACACAAGACAGAGAGAACAACCCAAACAGGAAGAGACACAACTAAACAGGGGAACAGCAAAGACAAAAAGACTAACACAAAGAAGCCACAGAAGTAACACAATAGGAACACTAAAGTAATCTATTAGTAAGAACTAACGGCACAAATACCAAAACGATAAAGAACCAATACCAAACATCAGAAGGTAACAAGACTCATAAGCATCAATACACAATAACACTATAAACCGAAAACTATAAAAATAATACAGAACACAGATATAAATCACTTCTCAAAAAACGATTCACAGAAAAACTCAAAACTCGTAATAAGCACAGCTGTTTCAGACTGAAAATTAACCAAATAACAGCAATGAAACAGGAGACCAAAAAAAATATTACAAATATTCAGATTTGCACGATTGTTGACATTAAAATTTCCCACAAAGGTGAGTCGTGCAGCTTCTTCTTTCATCTTATTGAACTGCAGCCGTGCACCGGGGCTGCTCTCTGCAACATCCTGCAGTCACGGAGGGCATCACTGACGATGGTGGAGCTGCTGTGATGGGCTGATGGAGAGGAGCAGCCACACCCCTGAATAAGATCAGCCATAACCTGACCGTCATTCACTGCAGCAGGTTAGAACCTCCCTGCATGGAGATTTGTGGCTGTAACGTGCTGCAGATGATGCCGTGCAGAAAAACTCTGTCATTAAAGCAGATGGTTCTCTGATCTGTTGGAATTCCCTGTATTTAGAATATTTATTCTTTTTTTTCCCAGCATTTTGTGCCATTGAAATATAAAATGTTGAAGTTAAAGGACTACGCTGGGAACATGGAACGTACCATTCTAAGTGTGCAGGGGGGGGAACTGTCCAAGAGGCACTGACCCTTTTAGGAGAAAGTGGATATTAACCATGCAAAGCCAAAATGAAATGAAATATATCGCTTACAAATATCAAATAAGAATTGTTAAATCAGTGTATTTGTCATATCAGGCCTCCCCCTATAGGGGGAGGCTGCTTATTATTTCCTGTAAAAGCATAAAGATATCCTAACTATGTGCCCTAAAGTTCAAGGAAACTCACCCTTTTATCAAGGGAACGGTAACCACCAAAATTCCATCAAGAATATCTAAAAATATGATTTTGTTTTAATTTTTTGGACAAATATTCACCCACGACCCGGCCCCAGATAAGCGGAAGACAATGGATGGATGGATGGATGTTGGCATAAAAACACAACTCCTCAGAACTCCTGATGAAGTCCTCATGAAATCAAATAAGATGTTTAAGAATGAAGGTTGCCTTTCTTACTTACTTGTTTAGATTGAGGCGAAAAGGGAAGTCCTAACAAACCTGCTTGTTTTAATAATCTGTATGAATGAAGCCTGGCTAAAAGGAAAAAAAATGAATGCATTCAAAATACTTTAAAGTTCTCTGGATAAAAGCTTCCCTCAAATGTTGTTACACATAATGAAAATCTGAATGCCAAGAGAATAAAGAAACCTTTTTACATATACTTTCCCACCAAAGTTGACATTCAAGTGTTCCATGACTGCTTTTAAGCACTTGTTTTTCTATCAGAAAGAAGAAGTGATCCCTAATGCTTTGCCATATGAAAACATTTTCTTGTTATTTACATTTAGATGGGTGAATTTTCTGCTCGCAGGAACTCGTGACAATAAAGTCTTACATCACACCAAGTCCTGTAACACTTTAGCTGCTTTTCACCCCGTCTCATCTAAAGGTTGGATAGACCGCAGGTTAGAATGCGACACATCCTTGTATATTCCAAAAAGCCAGATATGTATGGTTTTAAACACAATGACAGCTATTGACAACAGCACAAGGATCTATACAAACACCTCATGTGTAAATTATAATGATTTCTGAGAAACTGATATTGTGATATTTATATGAACACCTTCAAGATTCAAAAATGCAGTAAATGGAATGATTGTCAGCCACACACCCATGACGTGAATCTTCTGTGTTAATTAGGATGTGGTGAGTGTGGAGGCCATTTGAGTGCAGTGAACTCACTGTCATGTTCAAGAATCCACTTTGAGATTTTTTGAGCTTTGCCACATGGTTCATTATCCTGCTGAAATCAGCCATGGGAAGACTGTGGTCATAAAGGGATGGATATGATGGTCAACTGTAATACTCGAGTCAACTGTGCCTAACCCTAACCCTTTTACATGAAGCTCAGTTGGTACTGACGGGCCCAAAGTTTGCTAAGAAAATATCACCCACACCGGTACACTGCCATCAGTGGCAACCACTGATCGATACAAGGCAGGATTGTTGTTTGGGTCAAATGAAACATTCTCAATAATGAGGGTGAGAAGCTGCAACCATGCCCCCGAGAGCAAGAGGTAAACACAGATAGACCTAGGGAACCCGGGTCAACCCCTCCACCCCCTGCAGGCTGCTCCCTGGCACAAGCCAAGAAAGCAGCCCCGAGGCCCCAGGCACCCCAGACCCCTCCCCCACCACCACCACCCTCCTATGGCAGAGAGGCTAGAGCAACCCCCAAGGGAGTGGGCCAACAGCCACACCAAGACCTCCGGCCACACACCCTGGGACCCACAGGCACCCACATCCCAGGGGAGTTAGCAACCATCAGTGGGGAGCAGTAATTTCCTAGTGACATGTCCCACAGGGGCCAAGGCTCAGTAAGCCACAGGACCATGTGAATGTTGGAGCAGAAATCAAGACTCATCAAACAGGCATCTTTCTTCCACTCCTTTAGTGACAGGTTTTGTTGAGCCGATGCAAATCGTAGCCTCAGTTTAATGTTCTCAGCTGACTTGAGTGGCACTCCATGTGGTCTTCTCCTGAAGGAGCCCATCTGCTTCAAGGTTTGACATGTTGCATTTCTTCCGTGCATGTTGCATTCAGAGATGCACTTCTGCACACATTGGTTGCAACAGGTGGTTATCGGAGTTAATATTGTTTTCCTTTCAAATCTAAGCACACTGGTGAGTTATAAGGTCAGGTGTCCGGTTAATTAATAAGATTGAATGAAAGATCACTTCTTCTACTCCTCATCAGCCTGTGTTTGGACGATTCTGACATTTAATATGGCTCTGTGGGGAGTTGATTTGTTTCAAATGATCTGTTCTTCATTCATTCCAGGTCCTTATTAAAATCACTTATGAAATTATTTAGAAATCAAATACTTAATTAAAGATCCAATATTTATTCACATGCCTCATTCTTCTGTTTAGTTTTTCAGTTTCTGCTGGGAAGACGACACCAACACAGGACACCAGAGACAGTTAAAGGCCTAAAATTCAAAACTTAAATCCAGGCTTGAACACGGCGGAGGTCCGTCAGCGCCAGAAATAATACTGGAAAGATGCAGGCGAAGGTCATTCCCAAAGAATGAACATGAAGAAACAAATGTACACAAAGGGGGAAAATAAAAAACAAAGAATACAAACTCACGGATTAACAGAGCAATCAAACAAGCAGAGGAGTGGATGCACCCACTGATCCCCTTCCTCTGTAGCTCCTCAAGCCATCTCCTTCAATCCTGCCTGAGGCTGAGGAGGTGCGATCAAAGAAACATCTTGCACAGCTACATCATAAATTGTTTTGTAATATCCCAACTATAGCTGTATTTCATGATCTCATATGATCAGGATATTTTTTTATATTATATAATAAAATATTATATATAAAATGTTTATACTTGTAATTCCACCCAGAGCATTGCATAATATGACAAGATGTATCTTCTGTACACCGAAGGTTAAAACGCTTTTGCAATGTGCACTTCTGCATCATCCAGAGAGCCTCCTTCATCCTCCCTCATCTGTCCTCAAGATGCTGCTTAGTCATCATGCATGCATGTTGTACTGAGACTGATTTCTGGGTGTCACACAGGAGGATGGAGGAGAGAAGGAGGCACAAATTAGAGATATCATTTGCGGGACACCACAAAGGCAGTCACTGTACAAACAGCCACTGGAAGTCACTGGAGAAGTTGAATGGTCGGGAGCCCAGAACTGGAGAGTCACTGGGAGTCATTGCAATTGGTACAACAAGCATTCATTCCAGAGCCATAAAGTGCTATCGGAGCAAAGGAATGCCACAAGAGGGTGGCAGAGAGCTGTAGCCAAGGAGGGATAGTCACTCATGGCTCATGTCTTTCAGTGGAGAAGCTGGACAGCCCAAAGCTGACAGGCTGAACCTGTTCTTCTGGGATTAAACTATATTTGCTGCAGCTGCATGAGTAGTGGTTGTGGCTTTCCAGAGGTGAGGGCTGGAAAGAGGCCTTCACCCTGAAATGCTTCAGTGGTAGTCACTCAATATAAATGGCTCGGGAAAGGAATTTGTCTAAGCATTAGGGATCATTTTGTGTGACAATTCGTTTTAAATGATGTCATTAAGGGAGTTTTGAAAAATGTTTTGGAGTGGCTCATTATTCTGGGCACATTTGCTGAAAGTGTCAAGAAATAATGTCCGGCAATGGCGCCAGTGATGGGGATGAGAAGCAAAGTCCATGTTATACCGGACAGAGCAGGAAGGAAAGGCTCACAGGGATCTGAGTATGAAGGAAGAGACTTACAGACCTACAACTGCCCATGATGAAAGATGAGGAGGACAGGGGGAGCTGGCTGGGTGGATGCATGCTTAATGAGTAGAGCAACTACTTAATTATCCAGAGTAAGCAGAATGTTTTCTATCCTAGAGAACTTCCTGAGGTTGTTCCACCTGCATCTCCAGAGTCAGAACCATCGGTTTCCAACCTTGTAACAAAGCTGTCAGGAAATCCATATGCAGAACACAGAAACTGGTGAATGAGTTAAAGCCAATGATAGTTTACTTACAAATGGATAATTGGGAAGTGGAGATGAATGTGCCGAGTTTTTCCAGCAAAGGAGAGAGCACTGAGCCAGGGAGGGGAGCCAGGCAATCTGTGTGTGTGATAGGGAAGCCAAGATAAGAAAAGCAAGCCCAAAGCTCTGAGAGCAGCAGGAGGAGATGGATGCAAAAATCAGGCTTAGGAATTCTGCTAGCGGAAGGAAACAGGAATCTGCAGGTCAAGCAAGAGTTTCAAAAGCAAGATCTGCCAACTGTGAGACCGTCTAAAATACGGCTAGATGTTTAGCTTTGAATCAGGGACAATGATCAGCTGGTGTTCTGACCTCCACTTTTGGCAGTCGAGCATACAAAGCATGAACCCGAGAGGGAGGGGACGATGTGCAGAGTGGCTGCCAGCCAGGATGTGATGGCTGAAGTGGAAAACCTGATACAAGAATCTGGACACATCTAATTAAACAAATGATTTAACACAGTGAAGTGTCTTGGTGGTCTTCTTTGTGTTAATAAAATAGCAAGATGTGGCAGAAGCTCTGAATATTGTCCACTTAGCGGCATTTGTATCCTGCCTGGCAAATGAAACTGTGTGCGTATGGAATGCTGGGGAAAAAAGGCTGATTCACCTGATGTCGTTATTTCAAATGTCAGTTTTTTTGGAGCTTTAGCTCTGTGTGCCAAATGAGGTCAGATATAATTAGATAATATTTGGTAATAGCTCCAACCACAGAGATGAAAACGAGGATATTACCATGGAGCGCACGTCTCACTTATCCAGCAAATTACTGAGATACATGCAAGAGATGCTGCTAATAAGGAGGCGCCGTGGAAGGAAAAGACGGATCCAGTTTACGGCTGCCGCATTCAAACTTAATGTGCATCAGCTAATAATGCAGACGTCATTCAGTTCATTTGTTCATTTGTTGTTCGAACGAAATTCAGGTTCAGAACTAAAATTCAAGGAAAATAAATTAAATCATAGGAAAGCATCTTCTGCACTGATGGGTCGGATTATGGCTCATGAATATGTTTTAACATCGTGACAGACACACCTGAAGATACGAGTGTAAATTTTAAATCAGTGCAGTCTTAAAGATTTTATATCTACCAGGTCATTGTTAAATCTTTTAATCAGAGCTAGAATCAAGTCAGTTAAACTTCTGGGATGTTGATGTGGTCAGTAACAGGTTTCACAGGTGGAGGACACTCACATTCTTCCCTCCTCATTTTTGCTGACAGTTTTATCACCACATGGCACTCCCAGAAGGGTTGCTGTGTCTCCCTGCACTGTCTCAAGAGCATGGAGGAAATTCCAGGAGAATCTAGGAAAGCTGGACAGGGTGATAAAGATCCGTAACCCACCGGCAGGACCGGTATCTGCTCCTTTGTGCAAGGAGGAACAGGATGAGCACTGCCAGAGCTACAAAACAACCTCCAGCAGCCACTGGTGTGGATGTCTTCATGAGGGTGGCCGGAGGGCCCGACATCAGTGCTCACTGCCGAGCACAGTTGGCACTGGCAGTGTGCATGTGAAAGACGTGAAAGGGTCTGAAGAAGCCATGGAGAACCTTATGCATCCTGTAACATCGTTTAGCACAATCAGTTCGGTGGTGGGTCACTGATGGTCTGTGAAGCATATCCATGGAGGGACACACAGACCTCTGCAGGTTAGGCGACAGCATCCTGAACTCCACTGAGTATCGACATAAAATCCTTGGATTCACTGTCAGACCCTATGCTGGTGCAATAGGCCCTGGATTCCTCCTGGTGCACAACAATGTGCCTCATGTGGCAAGAGAATGCAGGCAGCTGCTGGAGCGATGAAGGCATTGATACTATTGACTGCACCCACCTAAATCCAATGGAACACCTCTGGGACATTATGTTTCAGGCCATCTAACGCCTCCAAGTTGCAGATTGTCTAGGAGCTCAGCGATTCCAGATCTGGGAGGAGATCCCCCAGGACACCAGCCATCATCTCATTAGGATCATTGTCATGATCCTGGGCCGGTGGCCCAGTGTTTTTATGTTTTGTTTCATCTTTGATTTTGTGATTTATTGTTCTCTGGGTTTTTTTGTTTTTCTAGTTCGTTTTGGTTTTTCTTATTCATCTTAGTTCTGGCTTTATTAGTCGTGGTTTTAGTTCCCTTTGTTCCTGTCTCCTGTGTATGTCTATTTCCCTGTGCCGTGGTCCCTGTTAGTGTTCCTCTGTGCCAGCCCCTTGTGTTAAGTCTGTGTGCACCCTGTTAGGTGTTTCCTTTTTTTATTTTGACAGTCTTGTGTTCCTGGTGTGTTGCGTCTAGTTTTGCTTCCTGTGTTTCATTAGTA
>VUQJ01006665.1:11012-21228 GCA_015108635.1 Andinoacara biseriatus | reverse complement strand
CCAGTTTGCTATTAAACTGAAGCAAGCATTTCTAAGGTGGGGGTGCTGCAGCCCATCGTGGCTGCATCTCAGTCAGTGTTCAAGTTCGAACACTTGCTCAGGAGTTTGTAGCCGCCTGCTGGAAACGAGGCTTTTGTACATTGTCAGATCTTGCAGCTAAAGTTTTGTTTAAATAAAACATGCCAAGAAAAACAAGTAATTTGTCAGAGATAAAGAATTCCAGCTGGAGTTTGAACTACCTTGATGTGAACCCGTTTGGTGCCGATGGAGACGTTCAGGAGCGTTCTGGGTGCTGCTACCTCAGGAAATGTTCCGCATCAGGAACTTAATGCAATGATTTTTACCATCAGTTAGCTGTAAATGTCACAAAAAACAGGCTTTTAAACAATCTGTATTGTCCATCCGTCCATTTTCTCAACCACTTATCCAATTCAGGGCTGTGGGAATGCTGGAGCCTATCCCGGCTATCACAGGGTGCAGTCAGTATTGCTTTTAAGCAATTATCACTTATGTGAACTTTTTCATTTAATATTGGTCCTCAACACACGCGGAGGCCCGATTAACTAATTTTTTCTGCCTCGTTCTGTCTGATTTTGCTCTTTGAAAAAAAAAACCTTACTGCGGATCATCTCAGTTTCACCAGAGAAACGTGTCTAAAATGACAGAAATCCAAAACTTCTAATAATAAAATCTTGAGATAAATAGCGCCTGACAGCAGGTAAAATTTCTTCGGTGAGGTTTTACCTCTGTTTTCACTTCCTCTGCAGCCAAAGTCACTGAAGCCTCACAGGAGAAGTTTGAGGAGTTTCTGCTCCTCGATATTCAGGCAGATGAGGTTGAAATGGATCTGAGACGTTTAACGTGACCCTCTTGAGCTCTGGGTCGGCGTGTCACCCTGGGCTCCGAGTCGAGTCACGATGTTCATGATGTTCTTTCTGCTGGAAATTTTCCAGAGGTTTCTTATTCGTGTCCAACAGACACAGAAATCACATATTTAATCTTATTCTGCCTCTGCTGCAGGGTCAGATGCTCCCACAGTTTTGGCCCGAGCGCAGACACCGTGTGCGCGCTGTGTTTATGAAATCTAAAGCATGGTTTCTGTAGGGAATTTCAGGTGGTTATCAGACAATATGAAAAACTTTCACCAAAACTACATAAAAACATAAATTCTATCTCGACACTTCATGAATATTTCAGTTATTTAACAACTGAAGACATCCAGCTGCACCAGCGCAGCATTTTTACTGTAGTTATTACAGCATTACCATTTTTTTCTGCCCTGGTTTTCCGGCTCTATGGAAAACGATGTAATCCCTGCACGACTCCGGGTCTGTTCTGTCAGTCTGATGCTCCTGTCAACCTGAAGGACGTTCTGCTCATCTCTGAGATCCTCCGTGCAGCAAACAAAGGCTCCATTACAAGCTCTTCAGCAAAGTGGATTTGATTTCTCTCACACTTGTTTGTGTGCAAATTACTCTTTTTGATGCACGTGCACCTTTATTTTGATCTCATCTGCAGTTCTGCAGTTTAATGGGTGTAAAAGCTGCATCTTGCAAAACGTGACGCTGTGGTGTTAAAAATGTGTCCACATAGGGGCGGGGACTCAAAAACTGCAGGAGTTTGGCCTTTTTGACGCACAATCTGGTGAAAATGCAATGCTAACTTTGTCGTCCACATCAGCATCAGCAAGCCATCAGTATCCATGGCGACAGATGATTCCTGTTTTGGAGGAGAGGAGTAAGGTGCCCTGAAATGTATCCTGTCGCAGTGGAGAGTCCTTGTGCAAGAGGAACTTCATACACTATGAGACGAGGAGCTGGCAGAGTGGAAGAAAGATTTAAGTAATGACCCCAATTTCCTGCCAGGTCTCGGTCGAAATCCAGATTCTCACCTTCAACCTCCGAGCTGACACTGTGCTGTCACAGTGTGGTGCAGAGTTGTGTTCAGTAGTAATCGTTACAGCTGACCTGAACTTCGGGTCAGAACAAACTTTGCTCTGCAGCTTATAAATGTACTGTAGCATGTCCAGCTTTTCTCAGGAGGTCACATTTCTGAGTACACAAGTTCAGTGCTGAAGCCGTGTGCACTGAGAAGTCTCTGGATGTCACTACCTGTGTCATCACGCTTCCATCATCAGTCACACCTCTTTTTAATACCTGTATTTAATAGTGACTGTTTTGAACCAGAGCTGTTAGACTTTTTTTGGTACTTGAACTGCAAAGTAACTTTTTAGAGCGCGAGCATTTATTGAAAATATTCATTCTTTTTTTTTTTAATGACATGCCAGGATCCACCAACCTGTTGAGACCAAAGAAGTGCTGCTGTGGAAAGAAGGGTCAGTCATTTGCTTCCACACGGACCCCCCACCCCCCCACTCCCCTTAGCTTTTCAGCATCCAAAAAAAGAGAAAATTTCTCAGACGTCACTCTGACCTCGCCCCAAACTAATAATTCTGCACTGCCACACAGAGTAAAGCATCTCTTCAGCCTCTGTATTATCAGCGATGATTCACATGTGGCGACTTTCATTTGAGAATTCTGGTAAAGCAAAAATAATATTTTCTATGGGTGCATGTTATAATCTGGTAAACAAAGCTTTTGTATTGTAGCTGGGCACTGAATAACAGACACAGCGTAGCAGGCAAATTGGATACATTTTTTAGTGAGCAATGAGAGGAAACTAAGAACAGTAAGTACTTTATACACTTCTCAACCACCAAGCTCCCAAAATCCATTAACTCAAAAAAGCCCTTCACAAATCTCTGAGAAATGTCTCCAGAAGGCAGCCTGCAGATTTTCTGAGTAGATTCTCTGCAGCTGCCCTTGTTACCCTGCTTCTTGCAGAGCCTGTGAAACACGTTCCTCTGGCTTACAGCTTGGACGTCTGTCGCATTTTAATGCGACACAATGTCCAAAGGAAAATAAAAATTGCTGTTGATGTCTGTGTGAAGAGGAACTTAGCTTAATGTGGATGCTGTTGTGGACATAATAAATAAATAAAAAGCATATAGCCAAAAATGAAGCGCGGCAGCACAAAAAATGCTGTTTTTCTATAATATACTGCACATTGCAGAGTGCAACTGACTTGATTGCTCATTATTGTTTGTGCATGGGGGTCTATTTGTGGAGCCGTGGGTTAAGATCATTTAGTCTAACTACACTCAGATACATTTTAATGTGCAGTCATTGTAGACCAGCTGAGCTGCTGCTGTCAGCAGGAACGCTGCAGTTCAAATATCTGAACTATGTTTTACTCTACATTCCCCATAAATGTTGTTCTTGAAGCCTGAAATTTAGGACTTGTCCTAAAGTGACCCCAAATACATAAAATACCCTAAATATTCCATTTGATTTGTGTATTTTTTTTTTTATGGGATTTTTATGGACGGTGGTGACGGAGGTCAAAGGGGACCTCGATACTGAGAACTGTGCTCCCACCGTATGTTGTCCAGCTTCCTGCACACTCAGGCACCTGCAGGTCTTTGAAAGGTCGTGGGGGAATCTCCAAAGAGTGAAACAACACAGAGTCTCTCTGCATGGTGCACATAAGCTACAGAGGTCAGAGGGTGCCGTGACCCAGACTGGAGACCTGGTTGGAACCGTCTGCTCACAAAAAGAAGGTTCCTGGTTCAAATCATGGCTGAGTTTGTATGTTTAAACTACTCCAGAATACCTGGAGCAGGATTCCTCCCACGGTCAGGTTCACTGGTTATCCTGAACAGGCCGTGTATGTGATCAAGGGATTCAAGTGTATTGAACAGAGTGTTCTATACACGGTAAAGTACAACACATACGTTGTTGCACCTGTGAGCACAAAGTAATAAATCAGTCACAGACCTGATTTCAGTGATTATATAATGAATCCCAACAGTTCTAGAATTTGCTTCTCATTTTTTAACGATCAATAAAATACAATTAAATCATTATGGCTGTAAGAAAGTCTCCTTGCGTTTCAGTTTCCATTGTTATGGTTGTGAATGGAATGCCTGTCTAGTTCACTGGGTTCCCATTTGTTCCCATTTGTTCTCTGAGGGCGTCTTTTCCCACATGACGAATGCTGCCGTCATTAGATACATTTCTCCGTGGGTGATAAAGAATTGCGCATGCTAGCCGTGTGCATCCATGCTCGAACACACACTCATGCACTCCCCACCATGCACGTATACTCCTTGGACTCCACTCATGTCTGCTAATTGCTACTTGAATGTGATCCATCCTCGTGAGCATCATTAAAGTCTGTGTGTGCCGAACTCTCTGGAGTCCCTGTCCTGAGAGCAGCTGTCTGCCTTCTGGAGAAACCTCTCCAATGATGGCTGTTATATTTTAATGTCTCAGGTAAAAACAGAAATAATAGATGGTTTTCCCCAAAAACAAGTGCTGCAAAAATCTAAAATAACCCTTAATTAAGGGTTAATCATCTATTTATTAAAGTCAGGCTAATGATCCATTCTTCTCTGCCTGCGCTCCCAGAGAGCCAAATCACTCTGTTCTCCTGCATTTACACTAAAAGCTGAATGTTTCTGTTCAACTGTTCATGCTAAAAACTGTAACATGACTTTGACTATTGCATCTGTGATGACAGAGCACATAATGCACCTGTGCTAAAAGGTTATACAGCAATAAAAAATAAGTAAAGGTTGAAGCTGCGTGGAGCGCTCGGGAGGATGACTAATGTGTCCCTGGCATCGCTGATGCGATATGAAAGGAATGAGTTCCATCACAAACAGATTAACAATTCTGTTAATTCTCCGTGACTAAAAAACTGTTTTTTTTTCTCATGATGCTGCAGTCCAGATCATTTTTTGAGCTATTTTCCACTAAAACATCAGTGGCAAGTTATTTCACCATATGCTCATCTTTTTGTGAGTCTATGAGGCAAAAAGTCCAGCTTGAGTTCTGCAGGTAAGACTAAGAGAATTTTAAACGCCCAAATAGAAAAAGCTGCAGAACCTAAAATTTCATGTGGAGCTATGAGGTCATTGAGCACCTAGAAGCCTGATTATGTAAGGTTTTATCAATTATAATTCAAATTTAGCTTATTAAATGTCTTAAGAACCTGCAGTCCTATCATTTTAAATACATTAACATTATATTCTCGCCCACCTTGTTCAAAATGCAGGTTCTGCATCAGGGGAACACACTGGATCATCTGAATATTTAGCATTCTTGTATTTTTCTCCTTTAAATCACAATCTAGTTCTGAACTCTATTCCATGTAAAGTAAAGCACAGATTGACATCTCTGTCCTCCAGCTCAGGATAGACTCCACGCTTTACTAAGAGGGAACATGACATCCTTTCCTGGAAGAGAATTTCAGCCTCAGATTCGGTGCAGATTTGTATTCCACCCACAAACCTTTCAACTGCTGGAGGTCATCCTACAATACACCAGAGAGACAATATCATAAACAATAGGCAGAGATGTAGCCTCTTAAACTCGGCTCCATCTTCCATTACACCAATGAAGCCACGATGAACAGGTCTGAGCACGAGCTCATAGCATCCCTGGCAAACCCAACCCGAGCAAACCGCCCAGCACTCACCACACTCTGCCTGAAGAGTGGCTCGAGACATGACACTCGAGGTATGACCGAGTTTTGTTTTTTTCAGTTCCTGATCCACACGGGAGTAAGGCAAAAAAAATAAAAATAAGAATTCTAGACCTGTTTACCTTTGGAGACCCTGCCAGAGGCAATCATTTCCAGACCACAAAGACCCAAAGGTGACGTAATCGCCACCAAATTTCTGCCCTGAATTATGAAGAGTATCGACTGACTGCAGCTCTCTTTCCTTATAATATCAAACAACACTTCAACTTCACATTGCTGTTAATCCTTCGCAACTTTTATATTAAAAACATTTAACTGCTGCGTGCAATTATGACAGATTATCTTTGATATTAGATCTCAGGGTACACGTATTTCAGGTGTTGACAAATATGTGTCGGAGGACTAATGACTGATGGGCTTTTGGTTCTGTACAATTCTGGTAAACTTTGGTAAACGACCTACAGGAGGGTCCGTCTGTTAGTTGAACCTCAGATTCAAGAGGAACAATGCGGTTTTCGCCCTGGTCGGGAACGCTGGACTAGCTGTTATGATTATGTTCATCATTTTTATGAACACAATTTCTAGGCGTATCCAGGTGGTGGAAGGCTTCCACCTCGGTGGCCTCAGAGTCTCGTCTCTGCTCTTGGCGGATGATGCGGTCCTGTGGCTGGTGGCCACCACCTGATGAAACATTTCACAGCCGAGTGTGAAGCTGCCGGCATGACAATCAGCACCTCTGAGTCTGAGGCCATGGTCCTCACCCTGAAAAGGGTTGAGTGCCTACTCCGGCTCAGGGACGATATTCCTGCCCCAGGTGGAGGAGTTCAAGTATCTCAGGGTCTTAGTCACAAGTGACGGGAGACGGGAGCAGGAGATGGACAGAAGGATCGGAGCTGCAGCTGCAGTAATGCGGACGGTTTGTCGTAGTGAAGAGGGAGCTGAGCATGAAAGTCCCAGGACACACTGGAGAGATTATATCTCTCGGCTGGAGTGGGAGCACCTTGGGGAGCACGTTGGGGTCCCTCCGGATGAGCTGGTGGAGGTGGCTGGGGAGAGAGAGGTCTGCCCCGGGCGACCCAGCCCCGGATAAGCTGAAGAAAATGGAACTTATAATGTAATTTAATGCAAAATTTCAATATTAAGCTTAATTTCATCTGAAATACTGAATCTGTGAATTGAGAAAATAAGAGTGTTTCCAGCCATCCACTGTGTTCAGCTTGTCTTCACTCCTGAAAGTCATTTGAGGCTCTGCTTATCCTGTGAGACCCCCGGGAGAAACGTTTTCTCACCAGGCTGCTGCTGATTGGAGTCTTAAGTTATTAAGTATTATTATTAAGTAAATTCTGCCGGATCGGGCTTTGGATCCAAATAAACCAGTTTCCCACAAAGTGTCTGAAAGGCCCAGTCTTTGCCCCCTCTGACACCTTCAGTCTAGCCGTGATCTGACACTGAAAGAAGCTGCTCGCGCGGCGCAATGTGTTGTAAATATAATAAAAAAAAAATTAAGCTGACTGAGTCCCCAAAACAGCTGAAAACCTGTGTGGTTATCACCATAAACATGACAATATATGTTATGTTTATTGTGCATTGCACTGAACTGCTAACAACAGAAACAGCTTCATGTGTGTTAACAGAGAGAGGAAATCGTATTTGCTGAAACACATTCACAGCTTCTTGTTTCTTTCCTTGTTTGAGATGATCATAATTATCGATAACCTGCTATAACATGCAGCTTTGTTTGGAAGCGTGCAGGGCTTTGTCATTTTGACCATCACAGCCATAGCTGGTCCTTAAGTATCCAGCAAAGGTGGTGAGTAACACGTGTGCAGGAGCAAGCTCAGGAACTGGGAGCTCCGCCCACTTTTCCACCTTAGAGCATCAACAAGGCATTTTCACCCAGAGAACTGGACATTTTCTCTATTTCTGACCCTGGAGATGTTTGTGTGGGAAAATCTCAATATATGGGCACTCTGTGAAACCCTCGGACCAGCCGATCCGGCACCGACATTCAAAGTCACTTCAGTCAGACTTTTGTATGGGCTTAAAGATTCCTCGCTATAATGAGTTGAACATGGCTGCGTCTGTCCTGCAGTATATTTGGTCTTTATATAATCCTTTATACACTGTTTTCTAAAACATTTTTAAACAGCATAATCTAACAAACCCATAAGTGGTTCCACATTTTCGTTGTGTGAAATAAAACAAAATCATTAGCCTTAGCCCAATTTGCAAATTATATTTAAAAAAAAGGTGGGAGTTTGAATGAGTTAACCTAACTCATGTGCTGGCAGTTCAGGCAGCGTCGCAGGAGCGTTATTAATGACTAATGGCTGTTTTCTTCTTTGTCGTTTGGAGGCCTGTTAATCTGCTTTTAATGCACTGAATTCAGAGCAGTGGGCCTGTTAAAATCGTCTTGTACATTTAAATGTGTTTTCGGGGGCGTTAAAAGTTGTATTTATTTTTTTTTTTAAATGTTCAATTGCGGGATTAGCTCGTATTTTTAAAAGTGAAGTTTCGAGTTATGTTCTGTTTATTAAACTGCTGTGAACATGTGGGTCAGAGAAAAATGGGTTTGTACTGTGTGCAACATTTCATGTACACTTAGATCCGTCTGATGAAGGATGGCAAAAAACAAACTAAAGCCACTTAAGCAAATATCGACCATCCACATTTAGCAAAAGCCTGGATAATAAAAAATGTGGAGTCAATACAATAAAGCTTGTGGGGAAATTTTCTATGACTTTTACATGATTTCAATATCAAAGTTTATCCTTTTTTAATTTTATTATTTTAGTGTTCTGTTTGCAGTTACAATTTTTAGAAAAAGCTTTTTGATAAATATTTGTATTTGCTTTTTAAACAGTGTTTTAATACCTGAATTTTATTACTATTGTTTTTTTAAAAAAACTGTTTAGTTGTAAGGAAATTGAGGGAAAGTGTGTGTAACCAGCTCTCAGTGACCTGCTCAGGAAGCTGCTGAGCACAAAGAAAAACTGATGCTGATATATCATGTTTTTTCTTTTTTTTTCATATTTGATCACTGTGATATGTGTTTGACATATTTATTTCTACATGTAAGCCTTTACTACGTATGTATTGACGCGAATATATACTATACCAGGAGGTGGTGGGTGCCAATAAATGTGTGTGTGTGTGTAGGCTGAGTTGAAGAGTTGAAGGGTGGACTGTGTCAGCCTCAGGAGGGGAGGGACAGGCGCACTCTCGGCTCCACGCTTGGAAACGAGGGGAATAGCGGTTTTGCCCAGAGCTTAAACATCCTAATCTAGTGAGCTGAAGCACAGTTCCCAGTGAGATGATCGCCGTGTCATTCTCCCTGGGGACCCAGGGTCCAGAGTCTTCTGATGAGCAAGTTTGGGCGCTTCCTGATAGCTTCTGCTGTACCCTTGCACTTTCAAATCAGCTTCACATTTAACATCAAAAATTACCCTGCGGTTTGCAGTCGATGTTTACCACAAAGAGATTAACGATATGAATCTATTCAATGTAAAGAGAGAATTTGTGGAGCGTCAGCTTACAGATAAACCATGAGCAAATTCTACTGAGCTTTAATCTGGGTGCGAAATCCATAACCATGCACAGCATTGGCTGAAAGGGGGCGCTATATTATTGAAACGTGTAAATATGTTGCTACAATTGTGGATGCTGATATTAAATGGGTTAAAAAATCCATATGAGCCAACAAGACACTACAAATGTAACAGAAAAAAACAAAAAACTGTCAGTTCACGAGGGGCAGCCAATCAGAAGTAAGTTGGCTTGAACGTATGCATATTGTTGATTATCATGTAAATTTGTCGTACCCATTAATGGATTCAGTTGTTATTCACTCCAGGGTGTAAACCACAGTGTTTAGAAAATGGAAATGTTGGCATTTAATTTCAATTGTTTTTTTTAACAGCTGACTGAACTTCCAGGTCTTATTTCCATAAATAAAGTCACTGAAATCCCTTTAGAGGTGAATTTAACAATGGCAATGAAGGAGAGCTCCATTTATCCTACATTTAAGTCACATCTCAAACAGCGGCTGACGGCAAACCAGCTATATGACCAATAACTGAGGACAGCTGAGAAGCAGAGCCGGCTGCACGTTTTCCTGAATGTTCATTAAAAGCAAAGATTCTCAGTAAGCCGGTGCTCGAAGGGCAGGTGAGCGCAACAAGTGGGACTGAAACACACCGGGAAATTTGCTGAAGAGGAAGCACGTGATGTGAACTATTGAACTGGAAACAGTCAATTTCTCTTTGTGCAGCGTTCGAGTTCTTATGTGGATTTTTTTTTAATCGGAACAGGAAAGAGTGGAAGGAGCAAGTGCATCAGCTGTGAGCAGCACAGTAACATTTGAAAAACACACAGATTCTTTTAATGGCAGTGCCTGATTTTTCCTTTATAAGACTTTGTGGGTGCTTAATAAGAAGCAACAGCAGCAACAGCATGGACACCTTGAATTTTCAGCCCTTGCCGAGAAGACGAGAAGCTTCACGTCCTTCCGTGATCTGTGATGCTTCTCAGTAGGAACACGAGCTTCAGCGGAAAAGTGTGCGGGTGGGGGTGGGGGGCATGGACAGAAGCAGCGCTGGCAAATAAACAGATCAAAGCTGAAATGACGCCTTCATTGAAAATGCCACATTGATCGTAGAGCACATGGTGC
>VUQJ01006664.1:23792-39416 GCA_015108635.1 Andinoacara biseriatus | reverse complement strand
ATCTCTGGAGACTTAATGTGCTTCTTTAGCCACTCCTTTGTTGGCTAATAATCATTTCACTCAATGGCTCAATTTATAACTTTTATGTAATGTGTTTTTCTGGATTTTTGGTTGATATTCTGTTTTAAACTGCCATAAAAATTAAATTAAAAAATGAATCTAATTAAAAATTAGAGACTGTTTTTGTCAGTGAGCAAAATTATTATTGTTCCTTTTTTTTTGCTTTTGCAAGATGATCCCACGCTGCTTCAATAATGTTGAGGCAGGGTGGGGAGGCCCGTCTATATATATCCAAGCATCCTTTTACTGCATTGGCAGTGTGTTTGGGATCACTGTCATGCTGAATAATGAGGTAGTTGTCAATCAGACTCTTTCCAGATGGTATTGCATGATGGGCCAAAATCTAATGGTACTTTTCTCCGTTCATAATTCCATCAGTTTTGATAAGATCCCAACGTCACTGGCTGAAATGCATTCCCATCCCATGACAGAGCCTCCACTGTGTTTTACAGATGGCTGTACACACTTACTCTCTCCCAAACTCATCCCTACATATTTGAACTATTTGAACCAAAGATTACTAATTTGGATTCATTAACTTGTAGACTTGTTGCCACTGATTTTCAGTCTAATTTTTGTGAGGCACATCCAGTCTTTGCTCCCTGTTTCCCTTCCTTAAAAATGGCTTCTTGACAGCCACCCTTCCACTGAGACCATTTCTCATGAGCCCTTAGTGAAGTAGATGGATCAACTGATTGTTGTACTTTTTTCCCCTATTTCTTAAGGACTTAATGGCTTTCAAATACTGTTCATCTGCTGTAGGCCTGCCTCTTCTTCTTCTGTCTTCCACTTGTCCAATTTCATCAGTTTTTTTTTTAGGACTGACTGTACACTCTGAGGAGAGATGCCACATTTTTAGCCAATACTAAGGGGCCAGAATTACCTTGTTGGTGCAAAAATGCTATTTTGTGTCTGTGAGACTGTGTTATCTTAGCCATTTTTCATTGATTCAACTAAAGAAGTGGGAGCAAATGATGTATTTTTGTGACAGGCTGCTGGTAACAAAGTGCTTAAAGAGACAACTTAAAATTGCTGCTTTGCTAAGTTGTTCGTTATGTGTAGACAAAACACTGGTTCATCCCTTGAGTCAGGTTCCCTTTTCTCATTTGAATGTTTCATAGGTCATTGTGGCTTGACATGCAAAAACAAGATTCTTCTGAAAGTGCTCAGGTACAAGGACTGGAGGGAAAATTAGTGAAAAAGCAGCAAATGTCCAAAGAAAAACTTTGAAAGATCCATGAGCAGACACAAAAAACCAAGACCCATAACTCACAATGGCTTTTAGCTACCCTGCACTGCGGTGTATCCTTGCATCCATTTTATTTTAGGCTGCCACTTAAAGCTCAAATTGAAAGAGGGACAAGACAGTTCTTAAATTATTTGAGTTTGCACTTTGACCTGTACCATCTGTAGCAACTCATACAGAGCGTACAGAATGTGCACACATTGGTCAAAAACTGTTTGCTACCTGGACCTGCCCCCAGCAGGGCTAGGTCTAGGAGATTTTCTGCTGGATATTCTGTTTTTTACAGCTCAGAGACAGACAGTTGCCACAGGTGCTGCGTTGTTTTTCCCACTATTGAATATTAGTTTTCACAGAGAAATGCTTTTTTAAAATTTGGACTTTAGAGAATTCATTATGAGCACTAGTTTATTATCTCAGAACGCCTGCTGGCTCTCACCTTTCAGCTATTCCTCTCGCTGCTGCTAACAAGCCAGGTCTTTCCTCCTTCCTTGATCCTGCCTTTTCCCTGGTCTTCACTCTGCATTCAGAAGGGCCTTCATAGGAGAGTGTGGGGCACACTCCTACACAGCAGTCCACCTGGGATCTCCTGCACCTGCTGGTGTGTGCTGTGCTGTGTGTATGATCCTTGTTTTGTGTTTCCAGGAGTCCTCTAGCCCAGATGGAGGAGGAACGACGGGAGCATGTAGCTAAGATGAAGAAGATGGAACAAGAAATGGAACAAGTGTTTGAGATGAAGGTCAAAGAAAAGCTCCAGAAGCTCAGAGACTCAGAAGCTGAGGTTAAATCTTGAGACTCTTTTTCATGTGTGACAGTTTGATTTTGGACGTTGCTGGCCGAGCTCTGACTGTCGTCTGTGTCCCTGTAGCTCCAAAGGCGTCACGAGCAGATGAAGAAGAACCTGGAGGCGCAGCACAAAGAACTGGAGGAGAAGCGACGCCAGCACGAGGAGGAGAAGGCCAGCTGGGAGGCCCATCAGAGGATTCTGGAAGAACAGCAACTAGAAGCCTCCAGGTAAACATGTTGACAGAGTTAGATTGAGTTATTTAACAGGGATGAAGTTGTTGCATGAGTTTAACTTTGAGTTTGAATCTGAATGCTGCCTTGTGCAAATATTGGAGGGAAACTGGAGTAAACATCAGAAATCATCAATGAATTTAATGAGGCCATTTAATGTTACAGAGACAACACATTTAAGTTCTGTTACAAACTGCAACCAGAGTCATTTTACACCCACTCCAAGTATTAGGGCTGCAACTGTTCATTGTATAACTTCAATAACTCGATTAAAAAAAAAAAAAAAAAATCCTTAATACAAATTTTTTTGCTTCGATGCTTTTGTTTAATGCACGACTCCGTAGAGCTCACTGTGGACGCGCGAGCGTTTCACCTACTTTAGCAGCTAAAAATAGACCTGCAATAGAAATGTATTCAGCAGCACGCGTGTGAATAAAAAGTATGCCAACATTAAACCTGTTCAGCCCCTGGTTTTCTCAGCAGAAAGACTGACAACAGCATTATTATTTAGCTGGTAAGATCAGGTGGAGCGAAGGAAAATCTAGCATCCAAAACAGCAGCACCTGTTCCTGCAACCACCATTAAAATCCACCATTAAAACCATGTTTTCAGGTTAGCAAAAATATACATGGTAAAGTAATACTCTGAGGCTTTGACCTGGGGATGTTAGACTGGACACTGAATTATTAGGCTACGTTCACACTGCAGCGACCCAATTCCGATTTGTTTTTGTTTTGTTTTTTTAACCTCACGCGTCCTGTATCCGATCTTTTCCTGACATTCTGAACAACACGGATCCGGTTTCGTCAAATGCGACCCAGGCCGCATTGGTGTGTGGTACTAAATCCAACATGTATCCGATCTTTTCAAATGTGACCTAATGTGACCTGAGTGTGTACAGCCGGGCCACATTTATCCGACCAGCCACATCATTGATACTTGACAAATGTCACTATTCTGCGTCCCATTACGCGGATGCGCAAAGGAAAACAAACTTGCTTCCGTAAACACTGAGCACGCTCGCTACGTGTGACGTTATCGCGTCCTCTACTGCGCACGCTTTAAGGTTTGTCTGCAGTTCACACACACATCACATTAAAGTCCCAAATATTTGGAAATGGAAACGACTAAAAAAAATTTAAACAAATTTCGGATTTCACAAAAAATCGGAATTGGGTCACTTCAGGCTGCAGTGTGAACGTAGCCTTAGGAACATGAATTATTAACATTCTTACACCATCAGGAAGTCTGATGTTGCATTCAAGCACAGGACAAACTCCAGTTCTGAGAATGCTGATACGCTCCCTTTTCTTCATGCTCCTTTAAAGGCTTACAGACACACATACTGACTCATTGACTAACACAAACACACACATGCACACACACCTAATCACCTCATTCAGGAGACCCTTTTCCAAATTTTTGTTGTCTCCTATTAATGTACCTGATATTTTTTTGCATTTAAACAAATGCTTTCTTCAAAAATTCTGATTTGAATAAGGCAAGTAAACACAATGAAAGGATTTAGTCCTTTTGGCAGATATTATATGCAGTTAAACTATTAAAATATTGGTTTAAAGTCAAAGTCAGTGTTAGAAGTTACTTTGTTCTTCCCTTTAAGATCTCAGTGATACATGTGCAACCACTCTGTGTTTCCTGGATGAAGGCCTGAATACTTTCACTTTGTTTCTCCAGGACTTTGGAGAAGCACAAAAAGAAGAAGATATTTTAATAACTGGAGGACCTTCCCAGTGTTACAGTGTGTGATTATCAGCCAGCTGTCGATCAACTACATCCACTGTGTGACCATCAAACTATGCAATAACAAAGTGAAAGCCAAAGCGCAGCATTGTCTGGATTCTGAATTTTCCCTCTTTACACAACCGTTATTGTCTGTTTACTGATTCAGTGTACTTTCATATTGTGGGCTCAAGCAGGCAACTTCATTCTAGATTTAAAAAAAAAAAAGAGGACAAATTTTCTGTTGTTTTTTTACCGTGGGAATGTTGGATGAATCGTTTTAATCCCAAAAAGCCAAACAGAAGTTTGCCTTTTGCCTTTCTGGCAGTGTCAGGGTCAAGATCACCTCAGTCTTTATTTTATATATAAATATTGCCTACTTATCACTTATTTAGGTATATTTAATTTACCCCTCTCTGTCTCATGTATACTGTGTAACCACAAACTGCCATGTTCAGCTGAGAGTTACTTTGTTTTCTTTTTTGATCATTACTGGTTTTTTTCTATTGTGTTGGCTCTGCTTTTGGAATTGTTCCTTTTAATTTTTTGAGAATTATATGTATTGTTTTCCAGACCAAAAATGTATTTCTGACTTCACTTCTGCTGAATGCGAACAAATCAAAGGTCCTGCTCGTGATGCCTGCTTCAGCATGAGCTGAGGATGTCAGCGGCTTGGAAAGCTGGAGCTAAGCTAACATTGTAGAAGTCGCCGTCAGTCACATTTAGCACAGGTTGTACTGCAGCTTGTATTTTAATGTCTTGTTTTTACTTTACAAAGTCACATAATAAACTTGTGATGTGGGGGGAGAAATGTGTTCTTTACATGTGTAGAAAACTGTAGGCAGTAGTGTTGCTGCTGCTAGGATTCATCAGAGGACCCTCAGTGAGGTCAACAATACCTGGCTCCACGTCCCACATCAAGTACCTGAAAGAATTACAAGTTTGTAAAGCACTGGTTTTATCTTTTCAGACATCTCAGGGCCTTTTAAAGTAGTTTAGGGGTTGTTGCTAACTTTCTAGGTTGACCTAAATAATTGCTCGGTATTCTCGGGTTTCCAGGGTTCTTTTTGAAACTCATAGGAATAGCAAGGGAAGTTTCTGGTTCTACCGTTAGTCAAAGCCTACAAATATACTACAGAACTTCTGAGCTCACTTTGAAGTTACTAAAAAGAGTCTTAAAATGTTTCTTTTCAGGATTCCAAGGCAATCACAAGATCCCCCAGAACAGGAAATCTGAGGTGATTCCCAGGTTTCACAGGAGCTAAACGTGATTTTTGCGGAGTCATTAGGGGAGCATCTTAATGACTTTTATTGTGGAAATCAGTCATAGCTGTGGTTGCAGTGATAAGGTCTTATGTACTGTATAACTGGGGGCTCTTATTTTGAAAATGTAACTCCTTACAGCTGTAAGCTTTGAATAGTGAGTGACACCTTAAATAGCCGAAGCTGTGATATGTGCCTTGAATCTGCAGTGTGAGCTAAGCTGGCTGACTCAGAAATATCTGGTTTGTTTTTTTCATTCTATATGTCCAAACACACGGGGACACTGACAAATGGCTGAAAATGTGTGCAGGTCCATTTCAAGCAGGGCTTTTTAATCAAATTCAACCATGTGTCTGAGAGGTTCTTGCTGTGAAGACGCATAGAGAGAAAAATTTGATTCCAATCTACATGCCTCGCTCATCCGCCATCCATCCCTGTGTCAGTTAAGCAGTAGTTACCATAGCGATGGGAATCGGTGTAATTGTGAAATTTCTGCCTCTCCAGAAACAACTTATACAGTTGGTTTAAAAACTATGTGCAGCCCAAGAAATTATACGTGTATTTGTTTTATTCCTAGTGCTAAAAATGTGGTAATGGGAGGGACAGTTTAGTGGTGTTTCTCACTCATGCCTCCAGTGCAAAATATGCAAATGTTCCTACATTCTGGTGATAACACGGTGACGGAAAACTGTCAAAAACAGGTTTTAAAAAAACTTCAAAGAGTTTTTCAGCATATTGAATTTTTCTGCCCACACTGACACATGTAGCTCCAAATTGTTGGGGATGTTTTTTTGTTTTGTTTTTTTAAAATCCTGCTACATGTTTTTGTGCAGGGGAAAAAAGTTACAATTTTTTTTTCACTAAAAATCCTTCTGGGGGTTTGGTCAGTGTGCCTCTGTTCAAATCATATCGTGAGAGTCAGCTGAAACTTATTTTACAGCAATTGTGTTGCTAGGAAACAGCTTTGCTCCTGGTTTATTTCCTGTGTACTGCTGACTAGTAAACACTCTAGCAATGAATACAAGTTCATTCTGGAAATCAAAGAGCTGTATTTAAAAGGAGCCAATTTTCTGATCCGATCTGCAACGGTGTTTAATCAATCTGTCTGCCCAGATGTGATCAGATGACCTTTTTCATTTCAAATAAGAACAGTGTTGGAGTGAGTTCAATTCAATTTTATTTGTATAGCACCAAATCACAACAGTGATCTCAAGGCGCTTGGTAGTGTAAGGCAAAGACTACAAGAAAAAAAACCCCAACTGTCAGAACGACCCCCTATGAGCAAGCCCTTGGCGACAGAATTAAAAACTCAATTTTAACAGGGAGAAGCCTTCAGCAGAACCAGACTCAGGGAGGAGCAGTTATCTACAGTGACTGGTTGGGGCTGAAGGGAGAGAGAGAGGACAAAAGATATGCTGTGGAAGAGACACAGAGAATGATTAAACACAGAGTGAAAAATAAACAGAGTAAAAAAGGTGAGTAAAAAGTAAAAGTGCAGCCCCAGCAGCCTAGGCCTATAGAGATATGCTCTCTCTTTCTAGTCCCTGTCAGTACTCTAGCTGCAGCATTTTGGATCAGCTGAAGGCTTTTCAGGGAGCTTTTAGGACAGCCTGATCATGAATTACAATAGTCCAGGCTAGAAATAATAAATGCATGAATTAGCTTCTCAGCATCAGTCTGAGAAAGGATGTTTCTAATTTTAGAAATATTGCACAAATGCAAAAAAAACAGGAAGGTTATAGATAATTAGCTAAGACAGCTGGGTCAGTGATGGCTTTTTAAGTAGTAGTTTAAATACAGCCACCTTGAAGTCCTGTGGTACATAGCCATCTAATAAAGACAGACTGATCATTTTTAAGATTGAAGCATCAATAAACGGAAAGACTTCTTTAAGCAGTTTAGTAGGAATGGGATCTAATAAATATGCTGATGGTTTGGAGGAAGTAACTATTGAAGTTAACTCCTAAAGGTCAACTGGAGCGAGAGAGTCTAAACAAATACCAGCAGTGCTGAAAGCAGCTGAACATGAAGATAAGTCTTTGAGATGGTTTTGAATAATTTTTTCTCTAATGGCTAAAATATGATTTGTAAAGAAATCCATCTATGTGAGTCATCTATGTAGCCTCAAATGTGTCTTTCTGTTCAAACAAAACTGGACTCTTTGGACTCAAAGCTATTTTGTGCACACACACACTCATGTCACGCCACAGCCTCGGCAGTCTGACAGGTTTTGAGCTTTACCCTGTCTGATTGGCCAGTCCCCCTGTTCAGTTTAACCAGGTGAAGACAATCTCAGCCAGTTAAAAACACGTAGACAAAAACAGTCCATCACCCTACATGACAAGTCAGTGATAGATTTACTCTCTCTTCTTAAATGCACTGAGTCTTACATAGTACTTTTCTACTCTACCTGAGCACTTAATACAACATTCCTCATTTACACACATTCATACAAACACGTTCTACATTTACAAGTGCTTTCACACACACACACACACACCAATAAATGCATCAGGAGCAATTTGGGGTTCAGCATCTTACCCAAAGATAGTTTGACATGTAGAATGGAGCAGCCAGGAATCAAACCACTAACCTACTGATTAGTAAATAACCTGCTCCACCTCCCGAGCTGAAATCCCCTTTGGCACTATTTGGCCAGCTGAAACATTTAACTGAAATACTTGGTGTGAAATAATGTCAGTCCAACAGCACAAAATGCTGTCAGAAATAAATATTCCACTACAGTAAGAAATAATTAATATTCCAATACAGTAGATTCCCAGATTCTGCTCTGATAGTGGAGTTTTTTTTTTCCTAAACAGCAGCTGCTCCTCTTTATTGCCTGTTAACACCAACAAAGCATGTAGGTAACATTTCTTCAGAGACAGTAAGGGTTTCTAACTGCAGGATAGACAGCAGCCCTGATGCACAGCTGCACAATCCAACAGGCTGCAGAAAGCTGCAGAACTTATTGTTGCAGGGAATTGTGATGAAAAAAGGAGAAATTAACTAATGTTTAATTTTAAAAGAAGCATTTAGGAGCTGAAATATAAAAGCTTTAGATTACAGCAGTGCCTGCGAAGAGCAGTGTCATCCAGATGATGGTTATACTGCATTAATAAAGAGATCAGACAGACCTTGAACATCTATAAATGTATCTTTATTTTTACATACATATATAAAATGTTTGGCACATTTCTTACATTATATATATGTTTTCATCTGAACATTTTTATGGCTTGAATACTTATCATATACTACTTTACATGAATAAACCCAGAAGGCAATCTTGGCGCTTCTTCACATTCTGTAGGAAACTGCTCCACAGCATTCCAAGATAAAGCAGAATCCAGATGGGTCAAAGTCATTTGGATATCATCCAGTTCTGTCTGTGCTGCAGCTGATGTCACCGCTCGTGTTTGGGCAGAATGTCTCCTCTGTCCACCACTGCCATACCAGGTCTGCTAAGCTCCTTGGGTGGTAGATCTGCATAAAACTCCGCTACCACAGGGCAATGATCCGAGGCTACACCGCCCCATGACCAGTTATCCGGGATCCAGGGGTTAGTTAAGCCCTCTCGCACTACCATGCAGTGGCCTGTCAGAAGAACAAGCAGATGGAAAGTCAGGAGATATGTGGAACACAAATAATGTCCCAAAGGATTCAAACCACACACTAAACTTTGATCCAATAAAAACTGCTACAGCTTATAATAAACTAGGATCACATTCCTCATACATAAGAAAGGTAGCCATGTATCCTCTACTTCAGATAATTTAAAAAAATTGAGTGACTTCTAGTGATGGATAAGCAGAGGAAGGAGGGATGTCTAGTCTAAATGGGACTGATTCTTTGGCCTTGAATTACATTTGCCTCTGTGGTACCAGCCTCAGACTTGGGCTAAATACCTGACTTGCACTTGTCTTAAATAATGTGACCCTCAGTTTAGTCTTGGATGGCATGCACTGGACTTCACTTACTTGACACTAAACTTGGACTTGCTTGACTCAAGACCTGACTGGTGAACTCCTGGGGCGTGTCTACGTTCCACTATAAACACGCCCCTTTGACTCAATCGCAGAGCATCACCAAGAGATGGCGCTTTACTCCCAGAACCTTTGACTTGTATAGTTTAATATTGTTCTGATGGCTTTCGTGCTTAAACATTTTCACCTGCTGAAATTTAAAAACTGAATCAAAAGTACTCCCAGCAAACATTTCTTCATTGATCCGTTTTAATTTATTCTAACAAACAAATATAATTTAAAAGAAAATGAAATAGAGATAAAATATTTTTGCACATGAACTTCCTCATACTATAGATCTAAAAGCAGGTGTGCAGGTTATGTCTGATACTGGTAGGACTTTTTAATTTATTTTTTGTTGGGATGTTACGTTTTCTGTCAAGTGACAGCTTAATATTTTGATTTATCACACAACAGGATGGCGACAACTGGTCTTGCCGTGGGCTGCTCAATATCACGATCCTCTTTGTGGCTACCTTCGAGATCATCCTCAACAGCGCCAGGCAAATGGCCAAAGGTGTGAGATTACTATCTGGAGAAAGACTCCCAGCCTTGAGAGGTTATATGGATGATGTCACAGGCATCCCGCAGACAGCCCCATGCACAGCAAGACTCCTGAAGCAGCGAGATGAGCCAACACTGTGGGCAAGGATGAAAATCAAGCCTTCAAAGTCCTGGAGCCTGTCGATCAGGCTGAGGGATGACAACTCATCCCTGGTGTTACCAGTTCACGCTGTACCAGCAGTTAATGTGGCCACTGAATTTCCATCATCGGTGGTCAGCAGGATGGATGGCATCTCCAACACCTTCATCAGGAGGTAGTTAGGCCTTCCTCGCTGCTTCTCAGACACAGGTCTCTTTGGCAAGAACATGTTGCAACTGCCATTGAAGTCCATTACTATTGGATATAGAAAGGAGAAGACCCGACTCGCAGTTGAATTACGGGAGTCCAGAGACCCACTGATCAAGGGCGCAGAAGTGGTCATCTGCACAAGGTGCAGGTGGAAGGTGCAAGTAGAGGCAGATCAAGCCATCAGTAGGTTGCAGCATACAGAGGTCCAAGGGACCTTTGCAGCTCCGGTCTAGAACTACAAGAGAGCAGAGAAACTCAAAACTCAAACTTGATTGTGGAGGAACCTTTTAAAGGCAGTGTCCTAGGGCACACAAGGAGCACGGACCCAATTGGAGGACACCACAAGTCCAGTCATAAGCTGGTCAGATATCGGGCAAACACCACAAGCATGACTCCGCTTCTTAATAAGGGCAGCATATGATACCCTCCCCTGTCCCCGAAACCCCGAAAGTGTCCTCTCTGCAGCAGAAACAACACAGACCTCCAGCACATTGTCTCGTGCCAGGTGGGACAACCAGGTTCTGAAGAAGCTAACAGAGCTGTTGGAGAAATCCAGAGTGAGGTCCCTCCCAGGTGGCCATTCCCTTCATCAGATCAGGAGAGTCTTGGCTGAGATTATGTTTGGGGTTCAGCACCCAAATGAGGGCATCAGCAGAGGGTGGGCGACGTCCCCTTTAATACCACTGCCCCTCCCACCAGGAGATATACTGGACAGGGAGCAAATGATCACCTGATGTGTGACAATAGAACCTGCTGTAACGCTAGTGATAGTCTGGGTTCTCTTAACCAGCTGCAAAGGTAGTTTTTTTGCCCTTGAAATTAGCAGAGATGGTCAGTATTAATTCATTAATTTTTTTTTTTTTGGAATGCCCCTTTCAGAGGACATATTTATATAAAAAATAATAAAATAAAGTGTTTTGTGGCAGGTAATTTCCTGCATTTTAAAATTATGCAGTCCGAACATCATTTGTAAAACTAGTGATATACCACCTCAGTAATACCTTTATTAAATCATGTTATTAATATGTTTGTTTATTTATCATCAGTCTTAAGGAAGCCGGGAAAGACTTTAGGAAGTTCTTGCATTTTAAGACTGAAAAGCTGTTGTTGCAGCACAATCTTAAGAAACAATATGGAAAATGTATAAAAACAGATGGAGTTGTTAGTCAGGACCCTGATTTACAAATGAAATGCAAATTTTACTTTAATCTGAAAAGAGGACTTTGGACTAAGAGTCCAGCAACAGAAAAGTATCACTTTTCTTCTCAGCCCACCTAAGACCCTTCTGATGTTGTCTCTGGTTTTGGACTGGCCTGATTTTGGGAACGTAACAGTTGTAGCCCCTTTCCCGAAGACACCTGTGCAGGGTGGCTCCTGATGGACTGACACCAGCCTCGCGGAGCTCTCCATACGTCTGCTTGTATAACTTTTCATACCAGACTTTTCCCTTCCAGTCAACTTTCCATTAATAAGCTTTAATACAGAATGGTATGGCATCAATTTAAAAATCCCAGGTGACATCAAGTTGTCACATTCACAAGATTTTCAGAAATATTTGACCTCTGACCTTGAGGCGACTACAATATGCCATCAGTCTAAAAAGGCTGAAACAAAGAAACAAAAAAATAAACTTGATTTGCACTTTTCTCCAGTGGGCATGGGGAAAATGTAGATTTGTCTAGTTGTCCTTTTTAAAATTCTAATTTTAATCTGTGCAAATGTCCAAACACAACTGTATACGCACCTGAGTAAATCTTCTGTAGGGAGCGGCTGACCCAGATGTTGTCCAAGCAGCGGGTGCCCTGTGGCGAACAGGTGCTGATATTGGTGAACTGAGTGGATGGTACCAGGGCACAGAGTTTCTCCTTTCTCAGTATGTCCAGTTCTGAGCTCTGAGGAGAGCAGCCAAAGTCTCCCAACACTACCAGATCCTTTTCACCTGCAAACAAAGAAATGGAAAATGGGACGGGAGTCTGAAACGACATCAAACTGCGTGAATCCATCTACAGTGTCTGGAACATGCGGTCTTGACTGGTCTAACCTGACAGACTAACCTTTTAGTGTTCCCTGAATGCTGGGAGGGAGGCGCTGACCCTTGGCTTCATCGGAGCTGTGGTTTCTGCCATTGGACTGCACCGGTGAGGCTATCGCTGGCATGTGGATGTTCACCACTGTCAGCTCACATGAACCAATCTAACAGGAAAATCAGTCATTTTGACCCCGCTTAGAATTTTATCCAACTAAATATAGCAAGACACGAAACAAGAAATATGCAGCAGTGCATCAGCCACGTTCCATGTGTCGAATCTGGAGTTCTGAGAAAACCACCGTTCAGCTCCAGTGTGCGAAAACAATTATAAAGAGCATCCTGTGTTTAACTGAATGCTACTTGGTTATTTTATTCTGCATCTCCTTCTCCAGAATATTAACTCAAGGTTATTATTTTGAAAAAACAATCTTTTTATTCAATATATATTCAGCTACTGTCAAGAATTGTCTAATGGGTGCATATGAACTTCAGCTTCAGATCAAAAGGAAATTCTCAGTAAGAACCAGAAATAAGAAATGCTGAAATTATAATAAATATAAACCGCTGAGAATGTTGTCACTTTCTGCGATTGGCATTTTGATGGTAAGAAGTTTTTTAGTAGATGTTATGATATCAATTTAACAAACCAAGCTCTGACCAGTTAGGGTGGTTTAAACTGCATGAGTGGGGCCTACACAACACCATATACATTTTTTTCATAAAAAGCTTTATATTATTAAAACAAATCTTGATGTAAACACTGTGTTCTGAGATTAAATGATAAGCTTACTAAAAAGTGAGCCAGGTACAGTGGAGGGTGTGCATGATTCCCATTTCCATTGTCCGCAGGAGACTCCAAGACTTGGGAATCCTTCAGATCAATTCCCGATGAGCTATCCCACAAAAAGCCAGAGTAGCTCACTCCCTGTGAACAGAAGTTGTATTAGTGTTAGATAAGACTGTTCTCCACCAAATATTTTGAAAACTGTGACCAGCCATTAATACACAGTTTATTGTATGAATATGAACTTTGAGGCCAATCTTCTTACTCACCAAGGGGTGTAGCTATATTTGCTAACAGGGCTTAGGCACAGTTATGAAGTTTCTGCTAATAAGACGGCTTTGTTCCAAGTAAGAGAAGAGACTGCTGGGAGCTCATTTTTATAAATTTTTTTGTCCCCGTTGTAAAATACACTTTACGACTAATTAAATATACATGTAGATTAATTGATGATATCGTTCATATTTTTCAAGGAGATGAAGGATTTTGTGATAATGATGAATTATATTTCCTGACATGTGGGTCATGTCTAAAAATCGTGGACTTACCACCTCATAGTGCACATCTGAAACCACTGAAGGTTTATGTAAAAGCCAATTCTACGGCGGACTTTAAAGAAAGAGCAGTGGGGATGAAACCTGAATTTCTTCTATGGGGATATTTTATAGACTGGATTGGACTAGCATATAATTCTGGCCTCAATATTCTGCCCTGATTTGTTATCCTATAGTCAGTCACATTCTCAATCACATGTGTGACTACTTCTTCTTCTCAGAGCCATGTGGTGAGGTCAGAGTTTTTGAAGTGTTGGCATATATTTAAATCAGATCCTGAACTCTAAGATTTTTGACGATCCACCCCTATTTGTGTGTAAAACAAGGGCAAAGTCTAAAGCCTCTTTTCAAACAGCACCTACTCGGCTTGCCTCTGTTTCAGTCTTTTCCGTTACAATTGAATACCATCTCAACACGGGTGGGGTCGTTATAGCAAGGCGATATTTGTCTGCGACACAAACAATCGCTCCTTCTGCTTTCTCTGGAATTGTCATCAGCCACCAAGCACAAAAACGTCTGCAACATCTGTTAGTTTGTAGCCATTTTCCTCGTTGCTCGGTTACCAAAACAGCGTATTTGACTCTTGTGAAGGAGTCATTCTCATGACTCATCTAGTGACGTCACTCCCTGAACATTTGTGCCATTTGTGCAGCCTGTTGATGTCACATTTTTAACTCAGCTTCCTTAGATCATCCGCTGAGTAGGTACTAGTGGAAAAGAGGCATAAGAGACTATTTGGTCCATGCCGATTTCATTTGTTTAAAAAATAAATAAAATCAAAACTCTCACCAGATAGTCAGTTGCACCAGACCCTTTCAAGTCCTCTCACAGATGAAAATTACTAGTGTGGAAATTGTGCCCAGTGCCACAACATAAGCAAAACAGCATCTACCCACGGACCACATGGTCTACATCATCAGGTTAACATGGCATTCAGTGTTCGCTTTTGAAACCTACCTTGCTGGAGTGTCCAGTGGGTTTTTCAGACACAACACTTTTCCACAGCCCTCGTGGCCATTTCCACTTCCGTAAACTGGCAAGCATTCCGTGATTTAATTCTGCACAAAACTGCAACAGAAAAGAAAGAAAGACAGGTTTGTCTTTTATTATTTTATGAACTAAGAATGAGTCACTTTCTGCCAGAGTCTAAGTATCCAAAGTACCTTACAATTTCCAACCTAACCAATTCAGTTTTACTTATTTAATGCCAAATCACAGTTCTCTTAAGGCACTTTACTGTATATTGTAAGTTAAAGGCCCTATAATAATACAGAGAAAACCCCAACAATCAAAAATCCCCCTATGAAGCAAGCACTTGGCAACAGTGGAAAGGAAAAACTCCCTTTTAACAGGAAGAAACCTCCAGCAGAACCAGGCTAATGATTAAGTGCAGAGGGGTTATAAACAGAGTGAAAAGAGGTGAATGAAAAAGAGAAACTCAGTGTATCATGGGAAACCCCCAGCAGCCTTCAATTTTTAGAAATATTGCACAAATGAATGAAGGCAAACATACATATTTATTTAATATGCACACCGAAGGATATATCCTGATCAAAAATGACTCAAAAGTTCTTCACAGTGTTACTGGAGGCCAAGGTATTGCCATTTAAAGTATCTGGTTAGACAACATGTTTCCAAGATTTTTAGTACAGAGTACATGAAACCTCGGTTTTGTCTGAATTTAAAAGAAGGAAATTGGAGGTCATCCAAGCCCTTATGTTTTTGTGGCATAAATGAGAAATCTACATCTTATATAGAGTTAGTTTATTTCAAGATTAAATTGCAGCATAACTTTATCAGTGCTTTTGATTAATTTTGAATCTGTCTGAAATTAATACCAATGTACAGATCACTACACATTTATGTTACTTTAACACAGAATAATTATCATCAGCAAAATGATTATGTGGCAGTCACTCAAGTTCAGTGAACTTAAGTAGCCCCTTCTCATAGAGGAAATACACTGAGGAAAGGAAGCCTCTTATGTCAACACAACTGAATAGAGGCTGGTGTAACACTCTTCTGCTCCGTGTCTTCAAATGTAACCAGAGAGGCTCCC
>VUQJ01006662.1:3344-13983 GCA_015108635.1 Andinoacara biseriatus | reverse complement strand
TTGTGTGTTTGTGGGTGTGTGTGTGTGGGTGGGTGTGTGTGTGTGTGTGTGTGTGTGTGTGTGTGTGTGTGCGTGCATGTGTGTGTGTGTGTGTGTGTGTGTGTGCGCGCGTGTGCGTGTGTGTGTGTGTGTGTGTGTGTGTGTGTGTGTGTGTGTGTGTGTGTGTGTGTGTGTGTGTGTGTGTGTGTGTGTGTGTGTTCGTGCTGAAGGGGTTTACTGGGCATTACACGTCATTTGGGGTGTGTGTGTGCATGTGTTTATATGCGAGGGAATGTATTTGTGAGACAGGGAGATTAATTTGTTCTAATTAGACATTCAGTTGATGATTATGTTTCAGTTGCTAGTGGTGCAGAATTGAATCCATGATGGAGTCTTTTAGAGGAGATAATAGAAACCCTCTGGTGTTTTAATGATTTTGATGGCAGACTGCTGGTTGTGGGTTTATCACATCTGGTTTACCATAAGAGAATAACTCATAATGGGAAAAAATCCATTTTAAATCAGTCTTTATAGCACTGAAGAGACTTATTAGTATGTGCATGTATGGTTACAATGTACTCTAAGTAAATGTTTCAAATCCTGAATATTTTAACTGTTTTGCTTTTAAAACAAGTCTTGAAGTAATACTTACTCACCTCACAGCTGCCATTTTTATATGCACAGTACTGTGCAAAAGTCTTGAGCCACCCCTTATTTCTTTATATTTTGCTAGGAAACTGTAAGTAGGTGCAGTAATCTATTGAAACATGTGTAATACAGTATATAAGACAAACACAGAGTTTGTACAATTCTAATAAGCTTGCAAATCAATATTTGGTATGACCTCCATTATTATTCAACAGTCTCTTTGGTAGCTTCATTGTCATTTCTTTAAGTAGCATTCAGGAATATAATAATATATATAATATAAATATAAAAATAATGTTGAGGTTCATACTCTAAGGTGGCCAATCCATGACTGATACTGTTCTATTGTGTGCTTTTGTATCCTGGTTTGCTTTTACTGCAATGGCAGTGTGTTTGGGGTTATTGTCATGCTGAAAAATGAAGCTGTTGCCAATCGGATGCTTTCCAGATGGTATTGCATGGTGGATCAAAATCTGATAGTACTTTTCTGTGTTCATTATTCCATCAATTTTGATAAGATCCCCACTGGCTGAAATGCAGCCCCAAACCATGGCAGACCCACCACTGAGTTTTCAGGATGGCTGTAGATATCCACTGTTGTACTCTTTTCCTGTCAGGTCCCGTGACAGACACGTCTGAATTTTTCCCTATTTCTAAAGGACATGACTTTCAGATACTGTTTATCTGCCGCAGATAGTTTTTTTTTTAAAGATCATTTCTTTTGTCCTCCACTTGTTCAGTTTCCTCAGGTTTTTTAAGGACAGACTGCACACCATGCTGAGATATGCCAAGTTTTCAGCTAATAGCTCTTTGGTAATCACCAGAAATCACCCTCTGAGAGGCAGGATGAAAGATGGGCCTACTAGGGCGGATCAAACAGTAACAAATAGTACAGACAATGACCAGGAGAAGTTCCTCCAGAAGTGTAGATGTTGGTGGCAGAAAGTGACATCACTCAGAGTAGTGGTCACATCCACCAAGGAAAAAAAATGTGTGGAGGAAGGGACCTCAACCAGCACAATCACACTTCTTCGGCAGGTCAGTGGAAGGGGACCCAAAGCCAGGTAGAAAACCACAGCGCAGCAGGACACAACAGGGCTGGGAGGTAGGAAGTAGAGGAAGCAGACCAAGGAATCAACCCCTGAGAGCGATAGGAACATCAGCCCCCCTCCACATACACAACAAGCAAACCAGCTCAGGCGCAGCAGGAATGGTGTGTGATAGATGAACACCTAAGCGTAGTCCTGGAGCGTTCCCAGTGGAACACAAACTACATACATTCAGTAACATCATTTATAAGGAGTGTAGAGAGAAATTTGACGGATGCGTGGTTAAGCAAGCTGCAGCCCAACGACAGAAATGACGAAACAAAAAGCACATCAAGGAGCTCCTGCACAACAGACGCCAGTTGCACAAGAGGTGGAGGAAAGCAGCCCCAGAGGAAAAGGCAGAGCTAAAACTTCTGTGGGATAGGCTCAAACAGCGGCTGAATAAGCTGCGCCGGGCAGACTTGATAAGGAGGCAGAGAAAAAGGAAGGAGAGTGAAAGGAGATACTTTTTCAAGGATCCCTTCAAGTATGCCCACCAGCTACTGGAAGAGAAGCAAAGTGGAAGGCTTATTATTTCCAAGGAAGAGCTGAAGCAGTACATTAAGAGCCAATATGCACACTCCCTTGTGTGCTGATACCTTGTTGCGGTAGGGGAGCTTGTTTCTCTGTGACCTTTGAGAGCTATATCGGCATGGGCTTAAGTTCCTAGAGGCAGAGGGTAGAGTCCAGACAAAACTTAGCACCTGGTCCTCCAGGTTGGAGGTTGAACATATGGCTAACCCTACCTATGGAAAGCCTACCTATGGAAGTCAGAGGTGTGACAGACAGACAATCTACTCAGACCAAAACATAAGATCCGCATAGGAACATGGAATGGACACACCATGCACAAGACATCTAAAGCGGCTCAAGTCCTTAGTGAGATGAAAAGATATAGACTGGGCATAATAGGTATTAGTGAATGTTGCTGGACTGGTGCTGGAAGACAGGTGACAAACGAGGGATCAGTTATACTATACTCAGGGCACCAAGATCATCATGAACATGGTGTTGCCATCATAGTATCCACATTAAGATAGTAACCTTGATAAAGTTGGTTTACCATCACTTTGAATGCAGTGTCGTACTTTATGGGAAGCTGTCTGATTGGTTCCTGTTAGAGTCTGGTATTAGACAAGGCTGTATCATCTCTCCCATTTTATTCCTAGTTGCCACTGACTGGATCATGCGAAAGACCACAGCAGACAAACTAAGAGGCATCCAGTGGACTCTATTTTCCCATCCTGAAGATGTTGATTTTGCTGATGATCTGGCTGTCCTGTCCACAAAAGTGAGCCATCTATAGGAAAAGAAACAGACTACACTGCTTTGCTCAAAAAACAGGCCTGAACATCAGTACCACCAAAACCCAAGTCATGTGTGTCAACCCAACATCAGATGCACCTGTTACTGTGGATGACAGACCATTCGAGGTTGTTCAGGAGTTTTCCTACCTTGGAAGCCTTATGAGCACTAACAACACAGCCAGCAAAGACATTTCAGCATGGTTAAGACAAGCTTGTGCCACTTTTGCCAGAAGATCTGTCAAAGCAATACCACCTCAAAACCAAGCTGAGGCTGTACAACAGCAAAGTGAAATCTTTTTTGCTGTATGGTTTTGAGTGTTGACACAGACCGACATGAGAAAATTGGATGTCTTTGACAACAGCTGTTTGAGGAGAATATGTGGTATATTCTGGCCCATGAGAATTACAAATGACAATCTGTATCAGATGACCAAGTGCAAAAGTTTGAAGGTGGAGATAAAAACGCCATCATCTCAAATGGCAGGGCCACATACTGAGGATGGATAGTCAGCATATCCCTAAAGTAGCACTGTGACCTGGTAAAAAGAAACGGGGAAGGCCACGAACAACATGGCGAAGGACGGTGACATCAGAGGTGGAGGAAATGAGCCTGGGGTGAAGTGCAACATGTGGCTAGTGACAGGAACAAATGGAGGCAGCTGATAGTGGCCTTATGTCCCAAAAGGGATGAAGAGGACTAACCAACCAACCAACGAACGCCAGTGCAACCAAAGAGATACTCACCTGGGCATGTGCCATAGCTGGAGCCACCAAGCATCCCCTTCAACACTACCCCACCGAGACTGATCAGCAGGTCATCAGCAGGTCATCAGCAGGTCATCAGCATCACAGCCAAGTACTTCACCAACTTCTAAATGTGTTTTACATCTGGTGGCTGTACAACAGGATGGCAACAATTGGAAGTTGGCATTGCCATGGGTTGCTCAATATCGCCAATCCTCTTTGTGGTTGGCCTAAAGATCATCCACATCACAAATGGTCAGAGGTGTTTGTTTCCCATCTGTAGAAACACTCCCAGCCTTGAGCGGTTATATGGACAATGCCACAAGCATCCTGCAGATAGTCCCATGCACAGCAAGGCTCCTGAAGCAGCTAGATGAGCTAACACTTTGGGCAAGGATGAAAATCAAGCCTTCAAAGTCCTGAAGCCTGTCAGTCAGGAAATGGCTGAGGGATGAAAACACAGTGTTCATGGTTGGAAGAGAAAGAATACCGCTGCTGGCAGAGCAACCCAAGTCTCAGGAGACAGTACACATCAGAGCTCTCAGATAGACAGATGACGAGGACAGTACAGAATCATCTGATCGATGGTTCAGCAAAGATTGAAAACAGCCATCTTCCGGGGAAATTGAAAATGTGGTGTTACCTGCTCATGCTGTACCAGCGGTTAATGGGGCCGCTGCAGGTCAGCCATTTTCAATTGTTGGTGGTCAGCAAGATGGATGGCATCTCCAACACCTGCAACAGGAGATGGTTGGCCCTTCCCTGTTGCTTCTCAGACACAGGTCTCTTTGGGAAGAACGTGTTGCAAGTGCCATTGTCCATTATCATTGGACATAGGCAGGAGAAGATCCAATTCACAGTCAGATTAAGGGAGTCCAGAGACCCACTGATCATTTGCACAGGGCACAGGTGGAAGGTGAACCAGACTGGGCTGTCCAGATCTGGTGTAGAGCTACAAGAGAGCAGAGAAAGACCATGATCGTGGTGGAAGTTAAACGGGTGGAACAGGAGTGCTACCTTGTTAAGGCACACTGGAATAAAAGCCCTAAAATACAGTACTATCTAAGTTATGATACCTCTGTATCCATTACGGACAATATCCCGAAGAATGGGCACTGGATCATTGATGGATACATTTAGGAGATTTCTCCGTAAATGGACAAGATTGGACCCTGAAAAATCCAAACACTGAATGAACATCTATTACATAATCGGATAATATCCATTTAAGCATCTGTGACAGATTAGATCTTCCTGTATTCTCTCCGGAGTACATGGACATGGATATGTGGCAGATCCATAAAGTTGGATCTGCCATGGATCATTTTGCCACAGATTGTTCCTGATACAGGTTCTTTTTTGTCCAGTGGCAGTGTACATGGGCAAACAAAGGACCTGGACCCAATGGGAATACACCCTCCCCTGTTCCACGAAACCTTTTCCAGTGGTTCGCAAAGTGTCCTCTTTGCAACAAAGACAACACAGACCTCGAGCACATCCTCTCAGAGTGCCGGGTGGCGCTAGCACAGGGGTTCTTCAGGTGGCAGCATGGTCCTTCCAGCAGAGATCACACCGACACCATCAAGACCAGACACTGTGATGTGGTCTGCAGCTGCCAAGAAGGTCCGCATCATTGACCTCACCGTCCTTTGGGAAAAGGGAATGCCAGCAGCACACAAATTCAAGCAGCTCAAGTATACAGACCTAGCTGCAGAGTGCAGAGACCTGGGTTGGACTGTAACCATCCACCAGGTGGAAGCCGGTGTCCGGGGCTGAGGAAGTGGATAAAGAAAGCTACTGCTTGTGGCTATGGAGGAAAGATATCGTGGGGAGACATTCCTCTGGAAATGGTCAGGTACAAGGACTTAATTGAAAATGAATGGAAAAGCAGCCAGTGTCCAAAGAAAAGCTTTAAAGACCTTCAAAAAGCCTGGAGAACTCATGCTGAAGACCACTTCAAAAATTTTTTTTAAAAGTATCCTGTCTTTGTGATGGTTTAATTATTTTAAAGAGGGGTTGATCGATGTGATCTGGAGGCTGATGTTTTATTGAATTGCAGCTGTCTGAGTACACAAAAGCACTGCACAGGTGTACCTTCCAGTATTTCATTCACATTTGCGCTTCAAAATGGGAAGTAAACAAATAAGAAAATTGACTGCGTTCATTCAATAATAAGCCTTTTAAGGGATGATTTAAAGTTTGATGTAAAATCATAAAACCTTCAAATATAACACAACACAAGGGACTTCTATGCTCTGAGTGATAACTGAATGCAGCCGCCTCCTCTGAGTCTGTTAGCCGTGAGATAACACTGCTCGCTTAGCCAAGTGTGAGCCATGTGGCACTCTTCCTCAGCCAGTGATTGAGCCTTTTTCTCCCTGCTTAGTGTGTGATTTGAGGATGATGTCACTGTTAAAAAGTGCGTGCGTGTGTGTTATGCTATGGTGAGAATTTTGCTGGCCTGGTTTGGGTTCACTCCTCCTTTCAGAGGGAAGGATTACTGCAAATCAATACAAAGTTGTTCTGAGTGATCACCTTTATCCTGGAATGAGACATTTCTATCCTGATGGGAATGGTCTCTTCCAGGATGACAACGCCTCTGTTCATCCTAGAAGAGACACACAAGGGAGCACAGAAAGGTTTGATGAGTATGAAGCTGATGTAAATCATGTGCTATAGCCGTTGCAGTTGTGGTGCCTCACCTCACTGAGAAGCTTTGTGCTGGATTTTGTATTAGGTTGTCATCTGTGAATAACAGATCCTGTGTGTAGGTTACAGCTTAATCTCTTAAAAAAATGATCAATCACCTTTAAACAAGACATCACTTTACCACTTTCACTTTATCACTTTAGACATCATATTTACTCGTATTCCACAGTTTAATGCTGGTGTAGCAGAATGGTTGTGAGTATTAATTATCTTGTTATTCTTTCTAGAAGAGCTACAAATCTAAAATTTGCCCCACCATTGGTGACAACAGAGGTGTGTAAACTTCAGTTGATTTATCATTTTGTTAGCATTACTATACTAAGAGGACCAAGAGGTGGAGGCTTAAATGTACTGAAGCTGAGACTTAAATTGAATTTACAGTACTGTTCTAAAGTCATCAGCCAGCTCTCATCACTTTCTATTTTGTTTCCTACTGTTTAACCAGTGTTGTGTCTAGACAACTTAGCAAATAACTAATTTTAATGGCATTGTTAGGCACTTTGATACTAGCAGCCTGTAACAAAAACACATAATTTATTTCCATTTCTTTACAGAAATCTATGATAAATGTCAACGGTAACATAATCAAGCATAAAATAGTATTTTTATTAGTGCATTAGTTGAAAACTTGGCATATTTTATCATGGTGTACAGTGTGTCCTTAAATAAACTGAGGAAACTGGACTAGTGGAGGACAAAAGAAGAAGTGGTAGGCCTAAAAAAACTACAGCAGACGAACAGTATATGAAAGTCATGTCCCTAAGAAATAGGAAAAAAATCCAGCCAAGACCTGACACAGGACCTTAGAGATGTATCTGGCCATTTAGTTGGTCCACCCATTGTTCACTGAAGGCTCATCAGAAATGTTTCTATGGACGGGTGGCTGTCAAGGAGCCATTTTAACGGAAAGGAAACAGGGAGAAAAAGCTGAGGTATGTCAAATTACAAATAACTGGACTGGATGCTCAATGGCAACAGGACCTAAAAATTTCAAACTGTTCACATTGGTATCTCTATGTATGACAGGGGAAAATGTAAACAGAAAAGTACCATCAGATTTTGATCCACCATGCATCTGGAAAGCATGTGATTGCCAAGCATGACAATAATCCCCAACACACTGCCAGTGCAGTAAAACTGTACCTGGATAGAAAAATGCACAATAGAACAGTATCAGTCATGTATTGACCTCCCCAGAGCCCAGACCTCAACATTATAGAAAAAGTGTGGATCCATCTTGACAGAGAACAGAACACAAGGCAGCCAAAATCCAAAGAAGAGCTCTGAAAGTCCTTCAAGAAGACTGGAGAACTATTTCTGAAGACTGCTTAAAGAAATGGGAAGAAAGCTGCCAGAGAGTTCAGGCTGTGTTGAAGGATAAAGGTGGTCATACAAATTGACTTTAAAGCTTGTTGTACAAATTCTGTTTCATGCTGTTTTTGTATCGCTGCACCTAAGTTCCCATTTTGCTATTAAAGTATAAAGAAATGAGGGGTAGTTTTTGTGCAGTGTTAATGTGTTTTTTTAAAATAAACATCCTGTGGGGAACGTTTATGTTCAAAATAAACATAAACCGCAATTTAGAATCATCAGTTAACCTAACTCCACTAACTTCATGTCTTTGGACTTTGGGAGGAAACTGGAGTAACCAGAGAAAACCCACACAAACACAGGGAGAACATGCAAACTTTACACAGGCCTTGGCTAAGGTGAATTCAAACCCAGACCTTCTAGCTGTGAGACAGTAGTGCTAACCACTGCACCACCATGGTGCCCTGAGGCATTATTACAAAGAAAAAAATGGAAATGGGGAAAAAAGCATTAGCTGCATCATTGTACTCAGAGCCAAATAGAAGCATACAGTGATAACAGATCAAGGGTAAGAGGGGGAAAAAGGTCAGTGTGACCTGTTTCTGTTTTCTGGAGCTCTGCTTGATGTTTTTAGTCCCAGTGCTGAAGTTGGCTAAACTGCTGTTGAGCCATGCTGGCACAGCCTCTTCTGCCGCCGTCCAGCGTGATTGACTCGTTCATCACTGCTGTCAGCAGCCCAGCAGCAGAGACACATTATGGTGAGAGCTGAGCTTTTATTTCTCTGTGTGAAAATGTGAAATTTTCCCATCAGATGCTTTGAATGAAGGCACAAAATGAAAGGCAAAGGCTATTGACGAAAAAAATAACACATTACTGTGAAGTGTTTATAAAGATAAAGAAGTATTTAAAAAAGCATAAAAAGAAACAATTTATAAATTAATTTACTGAAGACATGGCGCCACATAACCAGGGATCCTAATATACTGATGGCAGTCAGCACCTATCGGCAGAAATATGCTGTTTGTTAACCAATAACAGCTTCCTGCAAGGAACTGATGCACTGAGCCTGCTGTAAGACTGTAGCATGTAATTTGCAGATGTGTGAGCTTTACTCAGCAGGTGGGGAGGAAGAAGCAAGCTGCCTTCCAGTCACTGGTGAGAGACTCAACATACAATTATTTTTGGATCCACTGAGCCTCCAATGTATATATTTTGATGCAGCTTTGTAAATAGAGGTTTTTGTTATAAAGAATATCCTTAAAAATGTATATGCAATCCAGATTTCAGTGCAAATTCTCAATACAGAAAAATTTGTTGCCAGAGAACATTTTACAAAGAACATTTTGATTGTGTTTTCAGTTGTTTATAAACTCGGGGTAATTACTAATAATCATTACTACAATTATAGTTATATAATATTGTTTCTGAAGCCTAAACATGTGTGGGTTAGTGGCAGCTGAAATAAACGGTACAGTTTTTTCAAAATCCATGTTTCACCAGCCAGGAATACAAAGCAAATAATGCTGCATATATATATAGTATACTGAATATATACTTTAAGTATACTTAAAGCTTTTAAAATGAATACAGTGCTGGCACACCCCTGGATGATGCAGGTATCACTGCTAGAGAAGGAGGGGGCAGCTGCTCTCAGCCTGCAGGTGAGTTTACATCAATCTCCTAGATGTGAAGCTTGATATCAGAAAAAAAAAAGGTGAACTGACACTCCTTTCCTTCACTCTGCCAGTGCCTTCACTGTAACTGATTCCCTTGGAGGAAGGGAATTCGATTTTCCCCAGCCAATTACTAGTGACTAATATAAGCTCTTGAATCTAATGGCATCATTCGTAGCCATGCCAACACACTGAGTTTTAAGATTATAGGAAAGGTGAAATGTAAAACAGTCACATTGGCTCACCAGGCCTCACGGATGGCACTGTCTCTGCAACGTTTGAGAACGACTTCAGTCCTGCCCATGGCCATGATTAGCTAATCATTACTCCTCTTGTGGCGCATATTGGACATGGCGTTCTTCAACTGAGAAACCACTGTGTGGGACAAATGAGTCCACTCCATTGAGAGGGCTTGAAGGTGGCAAACTAAGCAAGCATTTAGTCTGAATAAAGCCAGCTTTAATTTTGATGGAAGCATCCGAAAAGATGGCTTTTCTCCATTTCCAGGCTTGCTGAACAGGTAGGCATAAAGAAAACAGAGCTTTCACTTCCACTTGAGCTCATTGTTTACCCTACAGCGTTGCCTCTTTGCTGTTCGCAAATGCCTTGTAGTTGAATTGGATGAAATTATAGTTAAAGTAATTGTCTGGTGCTTAAATTCCTATGTGACAGCCATGTACCGGCCTCACAGCCTTACTGAAGGCCCTGTGTTGTGTCAGCTGTCCACATCCTCGACTAACTTCCTCAGAGGTGTTTTTTGGAAAGAAATTGACCTTACACTTACATCTGAGGATATCCTTCCCAGTTCTGTTCACAACTCTAAAAATGGTTGACCTTGGAACATCAAAAGCTGGCACATCATGCTGGGTAAAACACCCAATGGGTCAGTGAAAACAGAAATGAGGACCTCTAAATGATTCTTCGCCTGGTGCAGAATACACATTTAAAAGCCTGCCTCGATGTCCTTGATGTTGTTACGTTGCTCCACACCCATTTACGTTTACATCCCGAGGACCGCACATGGCTGCTCTGCTCTGCCTTAGAAAGAAGCATTAATATAAGATGGCACTCACACACATGCACACACGCACACCTGCAAAATCAGAGGAGTGTTTGAATATGCCGTAATGCACACCTTAGTTTATCCGTCATCCATTCATTTTAATCTTTATCCGAGGAC
>VUQJ01006658.1:16473-28174 GCA_015108635.1 Andinoacara biseriatus | reverse complement strand
TTTCCCAACACTATTTTTTTTTTTTTTTTGGGTTATTTCAACACTGTATTCTCTTAAGGACTACTGGGCAAAGTGGGAGTGAAGAAACTGCCCTGGTAATTATCCACTTGTCTATATTCAGCCACGTACTCTTGCATTATTCACATCCTTCAATTTACACTGCCATCCGTGTGTGTCATAGCAATGAGCTGCAGTTAGCAAGCCCTGTCATTACTACAGGAGCTGTCCTCCCCTTTCTAACGGCTGTCTCATGCCATGCCAAACTCACTCTTATAATAGGAAAAGTTCCCTTCAAATGTCAATGAGTTTCAAACCACTCTTGACCATGTCCTTATGCTTCTGCATATCAGCAGATAAAAGGGAAGACCGAACAAGAGACTGAAGCAGCCCCGGGACATTATCTGTGCATCTAAAACAAGACAAATATTAATGTAAGCATGAAGGGAAAAAAATAATTCTTGATTTAGTAAATCTGTGCTAATCCTCCTCACCTATGGGAGTGCTGTGGAGTAACACCTGCTCCAGGTTGCGGCCATCGTTGTAGAGAGCCAAGTGCCAGGTGCCGGGGTCCATGTATTCGATGAAGCCTGTTTCTTGGAGGCCGCTCAGTAGCAGGCCTTTGGGAGCTTTGGCAGTTGAGACAGGATCAGTCAAGGACCTGGGCAGGGCCTTTCCATCCAGCAGTTTTACAAAGTCAAACTGAATACAACATAACCAGAAAACAGCATTATCAACCAGCTGGAAAAAAAAAGAAAAAACAACAACAACAAGGGAATTCACTAAACCTGCATAAAGGAAATGTGCAAGGCAAACCTTGTGCGGTGGTGTGTAGCTGAACTGAATGTTATTTGAAAAATGGATGGATACAAGAAATTGGGGAATTGAATATATTATGTGCATATACAATGTGAATCTGGAGGTCGAAAAAAAGAAGGAATATTCTTCCTCGGCATCTCAGTTTTCTACCAGATATGTTCCACAGCAGCTGGCTCAACAACTTGACATGCTGCTAATAGCACGGGCACACTTTACCACCCAGGTTTTCAGTGGAACAGACTATTATTTCATCTGTCTTAACCTTTTCGTGCTTCTTTTCTCTCCCTCTTTAACTTTCCCCCCACCACCCTCATCTCCTCGCTCCCCTCCTATCCATCCTCAAACCTCCTTGAACTAGCAAGCACTCGCTGAGTCTTATTTCCCCTGAGGGCTGTGTGTCACACTAGTGTCAAAAACAGCTAATTAGACCTCTTCATGCAGGCGCGAGCAGGGGCGCACTGATGTTAAAAAGCAGATGACTCAGTGTGTGTTGTATTTTTGTCGGTTTCTGTCCGTCTTGAATGGCACAATGCTGTTCTACATTTTGCATGGCGTGCGTGTAATACGACACGCTAACACCAGGTTTTCTCTCCGAAAACCAAGCACGTCCACCCTTTTTACGGCGGACGTGCGTTGTTTCAGAAAGGCCTGTGTCCATTTGGAGGGGAATTTCATTTCCCTTCTACTTTTTCTGGGGTTTTTTTGTTGGAAAATTAGCATCACATTCAGTACAAGTAGGACACACATCGCCTGACCGCTCTGCTGAGTTTAAACAAGAATAAACTCAGTTTTCCATCATCTCTAACACTGTGTTTTAATACAGCTGAACTCACAATTAAATTTTTCTCATCTACATTTTTTTTTCAGTTTGTGTTGTCAGAACAAGTTTAAAATTGTTTTTTTCCTTCATGGTTCATAAATGCTACCTGTTAAACAGGCAGACAGCAATTCATGGTCTGCTGCAACAGTTATCGATTTAACTTTTTTTTTTCCTTTGTTTGTTTGTTTTTTCTAACACATTTGCCTCACAAAACATGAATAAATACAGTTTACGGACATCTGCCTCCCTACAAATGAGCATTTGAAGTGAAAAGAACAAAATGCAACTTCCACCACTTTAGGACAAAAAATCCATAGACATCAATATGGAGACAAAGTAACAGAATCAGAAAAAAAAACTATTCTAGCTTTCAGATTGGATGAAAATGTGGCTTGCTCTATGCTAATGCTCTATCTGGCTGAATGAGCACACAGACAACGTTGAGATTGCGAAGAACAAAAAGACGTCGTTTACAGGAAATGCATAAAAAAATGAATAGATGTTTTTTTTTTTTTAAAAAAAGATGTTCAAATTAAAATATTTTTTTCATGATTAAATATAATAGTTTAAAAAAAAAAGGCTTCTGTGTTGTCTGTGTCTAGAGCACCCCCGCAGTATCATGAGATCCGCATCAAGGAATATAATGCCATGTAATCATGTTCAAATAAGTGCTTAATGCTGAAAATCACCTCAGTGTGGATGAAAGGACAGAGTGGAGAGAAATATGTGCATTAGTGTGGATGGGATCTGTGGTGGTTGAAGCAAACAAGCCCATCTGGTGAACAGCATGCTACAACAGGAGCCTTCTTTACCTGAGTGTGTGTAGGCGGTATGTTCCTGCGTCCATAGACCCCCAGCAGCGCGTTGTGTGAAAGAGAAAGATTGAACTTGATGTAGGTCGGATGGTGCACAGTCATATGAAACCTCCAAAAAAGTCCTGGCGGAATTGCCTGGCTCTGCTGTGTTCCAATGTCGACCTCGCCACGGTCGATGGCCCGGCCTCTCACCCACTTTTCTGCAGGTATAAATCAGACAGGTGAGGCCGTTAAGACACATACTGCAGATTTATCAGGTTGGACAGGCAGTCCTATTCAGTATCAGAGGGAGCAATTAATAACCAACCTGATGTCCTCAAACATCAGCGTGATCAGCTGCTGCACTAATGAAGTGAGACTGAATAGACGTCAGGAATGACTGAGCGGTGGTGAAAATCCTGCTTTTCAAGAGACCATGCTTTGGCAGGCCTTTGGATAGGCTCTGCATAAAGATGAACTGCTTTAAAAAGGAAGTGTTTTGTCTGAGAGCTGTCTACTGGGGCTTTGTCGTGTGCTATATTAGCATCATCTAACAAGAAAGAAAGTCTGTGTGTGTGTGTGTGTGTGTGTGTGTGTGTGTGTGTGTGTGTGTGTGCGTGCGTGTGCAAGGAGAGAGAGAGCAGAGGATGAGAAAAAAGTGAGGAGGGCACATGCATGCATTCACAAACACAGCACACAGATAGTGTCTTGACTGAGAGCGTGTCTTTGTCTGTGAAGAGAATAGGTCTTTCCAACAGTCCCCTGGCCATCAGCTCCTCTTCTCCCCATAAGCCTTTATCAACCACCAGGCCTGAGTCTTTTGTATTGAGGAGCAGGCAAGGCTCTCCAGCCCTCTTTGTGTCAGCCTTTATGTAGAGATATATCTCTGCTTCTAAACTAAGATGGAGGAAATATGGAGACAGAGGGGAGCCAGCCGATCGTTACGGCCACAAAGGCAAAAGAACAGTTAGGGGCAGATTCATGGACGCGTCCGCTCGCTCTCAATCCATAATGCCTGCTGCTTTACCACTCCATTATGGCGACAACATGCGCGCCCACAGGCTAGCCAGCATATATCACATGTACTGTCAGCGAGAGAGAGAGGCAGTGAGTGTAGGAATGTGAGGTAGTTTTCTTGCTATGCTAGCCGCAGCTAAAGGAATGGGAATGTTTATTAGTCCATTGGTCGCTCCACATCTTTATTCCAGACCTCTCAATAACTACAGCTATAAAGACTTATACGGACAGTCATCTTACCCAGAGCGTGAATTCTAGTGGTTCCGGTGATTCTCTGTCTTTCCAGCTTGCCACGATATGAAGTTGACATTTGTGATTGTACTTGAAATGTCATACCAACTTTTCCTCTAGTCCCATCATCAGGTCAGACCGCCTTGGGTTAATTAGCAAACATGCTAACCTGCTACAACTACACACTGTCACTGTGAGCGCATCTGCACACCCACGCTAGAAAAAAGGTCAAATTCCATCCATCCATCCATCCTCTTCTATTTTTATACAGATACCATAGGGTAAGAGGCAGGGTACACTCAAGACAGGTCGCCAGCCTGTCGCAGGGCCAACACCAAATTATATAATGAATTTATTCATAACATTAGCTACTTACATTCTCAGAAACTCACATACATTCTCTTTTTAAATAATGCAAAGCCAACAAGTTTGGACAATGTTTAAAAAGGCTAAGCAATCCATTTGGTACTTAAAGCACTACTGTGCATGCATAGCTGTGGCACCTACAGATTGTGGGATTCCAGCAATCTCAATCCTCACTGTGCATCATGGATCAAATAAACTTAGGCACGACATCAAGTTGAGCTATGTGGACAGCACAATTGATGAGACTTACAGAATCTTAGGCTGCAATGAACAGTTTCAATTCCTCAGCTGTTTCTTTCTATGCTTGACAGAGTCATGATAACAGCTTGAAACACATCATACAAACATCTGCGTCCACAACTCTCGCACAACTTAGATTCTCTTCTTTGCTGGAATTCCAAGCACTTCATTTTCCACATTTTACCTCTATTCGTTCCATTTCTTTTGGGTTTCTTTTTACAATTTGTGCCGGTGTGCCGGTGCCAAAATTGATCATTGTCTGTTATCTAAAACTGCATTCCTGTTGGGTTGGTTAGTGGATGTGACAATGCCAAAATTTTGGCAGGCCATCTGCAGTAGCAAGATTGCTAGAAGCTTTGAACCTCTCTCACTGTGCAATGCAAGAACAATATTTTGGAGCCAAGACTAAAGACATCGCCACGATTCTTTCACACTGGTCACCTTTAATCTGGACCAGTCCAAAATCACACATATCTTGCTTTAGAGACCTACTCTCTTAGAAAATGTCAAATATTGTGCTAATAAATGCCAAGGGATCATACATTTCTTTTTTTCTATCTCATTTAGCTTCATTAACGCTGCAAGAAATAAATAAATAAACTGATTCATTTGGTAACTCGCTTAACTAGACTGAGGTGTGACGAGAGAGGATGGCAGAGGAAAAAATACAAAGGGAGAAAATGATGTGATTGGGATGAGAACAAAAACAGTTCAAAAAGATTTTGAAATGAAAGAAAAAGAAAAAAAAAAACACAGACAGGTGTCTGTATGAGGCATAAATTGTTCCCGTACTAAAATCTCTACCAAAGCGAATAAAAGTAGCTTGGCAGAACTAAAGTATGCATTCATGCATTCATGCCGAGTCTACCTCAGCAGTCTGTTCCTTTTAATGCTAATCCTCACTCCTGTGCCTCGCCGCAAAAATATAAAGGCCAGCAGAGGGATGGATGTCCCGAGGAAAGCAGTCTTTTATTCAGCACTAGATGAATAGGACATGAATAGGGCATGGCAGTTGGCGGAACACTGGCAGGCAGACAGGCGCGCAAGCAGGCTGACTGGCAGGCTGGCGGGCAGATGAGCAGGACTGATGCTAATTACTGTACAGTGCTTCTCCAAATGTGATGCAACAAGGGGACAGAAAGCGGCACTCGGGTCAGCCGCGAGGCAGGGTGGTAGGGAGGCGGGGGGGTGCGAAGGAGTTGTAAAAAGAAAAAGGGGGAAAAGCAAAGACGAGAGGACCATGCTCATTGAGGAGGTGGCTGTGTCAAGTTACAACTGCTGATGCAAGAAAGAAGAAAAACCCTCCTTGCATCGCTCTCTCTCTCCGTCTGTCTCAGCACGTAGAGAATAATACTGCAGCTCCAGTAAAACGAAAGGGGGATCGAGGCATTTTGGGAGTCCCACAGAAACCAGACGGCTCACATGGTGACCAGGGCTCCGAAAGGACCGCCAAGCTCCTCAGATTACTCCTGTCAATCAATGTGTTGCAGCCGTGTATCTCAGCACAAAACCTGAGCCCACTCTTTGAAAAGATCTTTCAAAACAGCAAATCTCTGTTTATTCCTATTTGGCAGACATGAAGAATACAAGCTTAAACAAGACGATATGCAAACTGGAAGGCAAAATTCCTTCGCACCTTGCTATCTCGTGGCTTTAATAAGAGAAAAAACAGCTTGAAATTCACACTTGCTATCGGCCGCTTGGAATAAAAATAAAAATAAATGGCATTGCATAAACCTCCTTTTATCATTAGTTGGCAGGGGAAGAAAAAAAATCTAAGTATTTCTAAATGTCGAGCCTGCTTAAAAGGACGGTAAAAGTGTTGCATTGCTCATTCATGTCTACCATCAACATGGCCTTGACGGGAATGGTGAATTGGTAGTGGGCCAGTCTGATATAACCAACATAGGGAACATTATAATAATGATGATGCTGCCCCAGCCAATTATACTACGCTTGTACACATAGTGCACCTAATGCCCTCATTGACACTATTCATACGCAATATGAAAACACATGTACACACTGCAATATTTTCTGCTAAATTAGCCCTTGAAAATGTTCCCAGGCCACAGGACATCTGGATCAGGACGGTTTTACAATTGAACTCTCACCTTTCCCATTTCTAATGACTACCTAACACCTCCACATTGTCCTCTTTCACCCCTTTTACAAAGCAAACGCTTCCAAAACTTGGTGTGAGTTTGCCTGCCCATCTGAGTCTGCCATGAATCTCCGGGTGTTTTGTGTGTCTAGCACATGTGTGTGTGTGTGTGGGTGCGCAAGGCCAGTGAAAGAAAGAAACTACATTAGGACTTGGGACACAAGGTCTAATTAATTTCTCTTGCCTACGGGTTATTCAGGTAAAACAATTACACCTGTAATCTATTTTCAAAGGAACTAAACTGTCTTTGCAATTAATGTTATTATCCCTCAGATTCTAATGAAGCAGAGAACAGACTAAAAAGTGCAGCCAGGGTCTTGGTGACGGGACATGTCTGAGGGGACCGGAACTGTGTGTGTGTGTGTGTGTGTATATGTGTGCATGTGCACGTCGATACTGAAGCGTATTCCCGTGTCTGAATCTCACACATATTGGTGCAGACAACATTAATAGCGTTCCAAATGCAAGAGAGATTGAGTTTGCCGCAGGATGAATAAAAATATCACAATGGGCAAGGTCTCTATAATTACTTGGATTCAATTAAGGGCCTTTTGAGCAGGTGGCTTAATAAGCTTTCAGCCTCCTCTCTCCACTGTGCAGCCTAATGAGTGTCAGTCAGAGTCAGGAGAAGATAATGCTCTTGGCCTTAAGCCCTTCCATTACTCTCTCTTCCTCACCTTCCACTATCAGACCTCGGGCTATGTCTGTGACAGACATATCTGCCTGTTAACAAACTCATTCACTTCATGACACATGCATTGTTACACATGTAATATGTGTTGCGTAAACTGACACATGGATAAAGTACCTACAGATTTTTTTTTCCCTTTAGGCGTCACTAAAGCTTGTACTGATGCAGTCCTGGGTAGAGGCCTAGAGGAGTGAATCCAGGCTGGAGTACTGTGATGTGGTTTGAAAATTACCTCTAAGTATCTTGAATTATCCCTCTTGGATATTTATGTCCAAAAAAAAAGTGAACACAAGGTCAATACAACTTGTGTAACAAGACCCATCACCGATGGGGATATCCTGCAGTGACGAATGAAAATATAAAATAAATACAGAAGTCATGATAACATTAGAGCGCCTTTGCAAAATAGAAAACCCTTCAGCAGACATCTTATTACCTTCTGCAAAACTATTTTTGCCCTAATTTGGAGGCTTTGCCCTAAACTTTTATCCAAATACTTTACGTCACCCCTGGGCGAGCAGAGATATTATACATATTCCAGCAAAAATATGTTTTCAATATTAGCAATACTCATTAAATCGGCTCCATTTTAAGCATGCTGTAAGAGATTGATGATTATCTTTAACAGCTATGCAAATACTCTTTGAAAAAAACATCCTAGAGCAGATACAAAAATTTCCCTGGTGAACAAATTAGAGAAAGTACAGACTGCATTCTTGTACAAGAGTGTATACTACATAATATCTGTCTATTTATATAATCCATAACAATAACCTAGATATAACGCATCCTTAGAAGGTATTCACATTATAGTATACTCCTGTGTGTACAGGAATATTACTACATAATACACCCATACTACATAATCTGCTAATATCAATGCATTATATTATATATACTGTAAGATCACTATAACCACAAGGCAACAACGTTGTTTATATTTGAGCGACATTACTGAGCAGTAGGTATGGCTTTAATATTAACTGCTCAATGATGACCCATAATCTGTACTGTTTATGGCCATGAGTCATCCTTGATCAACATATTAGACAATGTTCAGCCAATCAGAAGTTTGCATTACAGGCTAATCAATCAACTGAACTAACTATAAATAGACTGGCTCTTTACCAAGAAATTTGGGATAGTTCCTCACTATCCTTAGTTCTCCACTTTCTCCATTTCAGTCACTAATGTTCAAGCAGGTCTAGCCAATCGCACAGCACAATATGATCGCAGGATTAAGCGCTGCCAATCAGGCATGCAAAATCATTAATATATATTATTATGGCCTATTATTATCACCCTGAAATTCTCCATGTTATTAAGTTCCACTTCAAAGTGTACAAAGGGTACCAAACATCCAGGAATATGAATATCATGTTGCACACCTTTAAAGAGTAAAGAACACATATACCAAATTCCGTGGCTACTTGTGGTTTTGGAGTCTATCGACTGGAAAGGTAAAACTTCACAGACAGATGGACCGAAATATTTGTATCTAGTATGTTTTCCAGAGTTTTCAAAGAGTCAGTAGAGGTGTGTGAAGACATGCTTTTACCTGATTATAAATGCACTGGTGAAAAAAATGTGCTCATTACATTCTAGAATATTAGCTTCTTATTGCTGATGCATATGTAAATAGCATCTAAATGTAGGAACATATCCAGGCAAGGCTATTTTAACTGCATTACACACTGTATCTTCCCAGTTTTTCCTGCACAGAGGAAGACAGGTTTGTTCCAACAAGAGCAAAAGAAAAATCTCTAGCATTGTACTGAAATGATCTATTCTAAAACCAGTTTTGTTGTTAGGGATTTCACTGACAAGCATAAACAAAACTTGGTCAGAAACAACAGGAAAATTCTCATGTTTCTGTCAACTAAGGTACAAGGCTCATTCCCTTTACTGTAAGCAGACTTATCGTGTTCATGTGAGGAGCCACTCCCCAAAGGCACATTCTGAGTCAGGAATATGATACTGTTGGATGGTTAGCAAATCACTGAGGCATGTGGCATGTAATGTAATTTTAGTCTTTTAGGTAACCGCTAACTAAATGTAATAATTCTGAGTCATACAGTACTGTGCAAGCATCTTGAGCCACCCCTTGTTTCTTTATTTTGCTAGAAAAATTTGAAAACGTGCAAACATGCATGGAAAAACAATATATAAGGCAAAAACAGAGTTTGCTCAATTCATAACAAGCATGAAAGTGAATATTTGGTGTGACCACCTTTATTCTTCAACACAGCCTGAACTCTCTGAGCCACGCTGTGTTGTAATTCCTTTAAGCAGTCTTCAGGAATAGTTCTCCAGGCTTTTTGAAGGACATTCAAAGCTCTTCTTTGGATGTTGGCTTTGGTTCTATTCTCTGTCACTTCTTCAATAATGTTGAGGTCCAGGCGCTGATAATGTTCCACTGTGTGTTTCTCTGTCCAAGGTGCTGAGGTCTGGTAGTTTACTGCATTGGCAGTAAAAATAACACTTTTCAGATGTTATGGCATGGTGGATCAAAATCTGACAGTACCTTTCTGCATTCATAATTCCATCAATTTTGACAAGATTTCCAACACCACTGACTGAAATGCAGCCCCAAACCATGACAGATCCTCCACCATGTTTTACAGATGGCTCACTGTTGTAGCTTTCTATCCTGACCTTCTCCGGACATATCTTTTAACTTTCAAATCTTGATTCGTCACCCCATCGGACCTGTTGTCACAGATTTTCAGTCCAGTTCTTGTGTAATTTGGCATTCCTCAGCCTTTTCTCCCTGGCTTCTTGACAGCCACCCTTCCACTGAGACCTTTTCTGATGAGGCTTCAGTGAACAACAGATGGATCAACTGAAGGACCAGATGCATCTCTCAGGTCCTGTGTCAGGTCTTTGCTGGATTTTTCCTATTTCTTGAGGACATGAATTTTAGATACTGTTCATTTTCTGCAGTTTTTTTTTTAGGCCTGCCACTTCTTCTTTGGTTCTTTTCTCTTCCTGCACACTATTTTATGCCTGCCAAACTGTGTTACCTTCTGCAGTTTTCATAGAAAACTAAAGAAATTGGAACAAATTATGTGTTTTGCAATAGACGGCTAGTAACAAAATACTTAAAGACTTGGTTCTTTGCTAAGTTGTCTGTTACGTGTAGACACAACACTGGTTCCTCCCGTGAGTTAGGTACCTTTTTGTGATTGAATGTGAATTCAAAGATCAGTGTTGAGTAGCTTAGCAAACAAAAACAAAAAAACATTCCTCTGAAAATTGTAAGGGAAAAAGTAGCTAAAGAAAAACTCTGAAAGACCTTCAGAAAGCCTGGAGAACTACTGCTCAAGATCACTTTCAACAATTAGAGAAAGTCTGGCTCTTTGGAAGCAAAACATAAAGAAATGAGGGGTGGCTCGAGACTTTTGCACAGTACAGTAGTATAAAGTGAAAATACTCAAACGAAGTTCCTGTTTAATACCCTTTGGGCTAAAGCGTTCGTCTGTTTAGCAAAAGGTCAAAATTCAACTTTAAGTTTGTTTAACTGATTATTTTGCAACTGATATCAGAGCCTGTGGCACGACTATCCCGCTCACATGTCAAAAGACCTCTTCTCTCGACAAAATGTGGCATCTACACTCTGAACACTGGCTGGAGTTTTGAAATTATGCTTAATTTCCTCAGATATTTCATTTGGATGAGATGTTTTGAATGCTGGCTGAGTAACAGACAGACCTGCTGCTGTTGTTAGGCTTTCTCAACTTGAGGCGCTCAAGCAGGGGGTTCACTAAGTGATCTATACTCTCTCTGCCGGTGTGTCAGTGTGAACGTGTGCATGTGTGCATGTGTTACATCCCGAGACTGTATCCCAGCGTGAGAAAATCAATGAGACCAGTGTAACAGGGACCAGCCCATCAGCATTTGTGCGCGCGCGCACGCACACGCTCACCTCTGCACCACAGACATTTGCACTGCCCGCACAAGCGCAACATCGACACACTTTCTTACTCTTCTGCACACATACAAACCCCTCAGCCTCACTCCTTTCCGCTCTCTCTGCACGCAGTCTAGAATATTGATGTGCTCTTTAAGAGCCCCTCTCTCTGTCTCTGTCACATTCCATCCATCTACACACCATTTCCAACCACACCATCAGATAGATAGAGTGAAAACAATTCAGCACTAACTCTCCTTTCATACAGGAGTTTATACAATCATCGCATAGGCTCAGATGGCATTCCACAAGCTCCGCATTTCATCATCTTCACATTATAATGAGGCAATACGGGGCTCTACTGTATGTCAGTTTGTATCATTTCATATTGTTAATACATTCGACGTTGCGTATTGAGTGAAATATTATTCTCAAACTCTGATGTACTTCATTAAGGCAGGGATTCCACCGACAAAAAATAGCTTTTCTGGGCACATCTGCTTTCATCTGTGCCAGAGGAATTTCCGTGTGTGTGTGTGTGTGTGTGTGTGTGTGCGTTGGCCATATCTGAACGCCCCGCATGTTAGATGTAAAAACAGAGAACAGATAAGGGAAAGGCGGCGTGTTTGTGCGCACACATTCATGCATGCAC
>VUQJ01006656.1:20514-33930 GCA_015108635.1 Andinoacara biseriatus | reverse complement strand
GACCTTTCTGTCATTACAATAACAATATAAGCAAGGCAGGAAGAGGGATGTGGAGATAAAAAAACAAAAAAAAACAATGAGATGAGATGATGAGATGAATGATGAAATGTAGAATGACAGTTGTGATGCATCTAATCTGATATGTTACTCATATATTGTTATATTTATCTTCAGCAATTGAGCATGTTCAATTCAACAAGGACCTTACAACTTGCCCTTTGACCCCTTGTTTGGGGGTCACTGAGGAGGAGAGGCTGGCTGGCCTTGAAACTGATAGTGTGTGTCACTGCACGGAGCCTCACCAGAGCAAACGCACAAGTTCCTCACCTGTAGCAGGGGGCTGGTGGGACGAGAGACCTGGCAAATCCAGAGAGCTGTCTGACATCACGTGCTTCAGGTCTCCGCCCATGTCCGACAGCTTCATGTCCAGCTGCACTGAGAGCGCGTCCTCTGAATCGTCCTTTCCCACGCTGCTCCCACCGATGGATGGGAGGTCGAGGGACTTAACAGACGCGGAGTCTTCCTTGGCCTGTTTAAAAGCGGCCACCTTGTCCACCAGAGTCTTTTCAGACGCTCCGAGCGCTGTGCAGAATTTCGAGGACTGAAAGTCAGCAAAGTCGTCCGTGTCACTCTTGAGTGACGAGAAGGAGCCACCGCCGCTCTCCTTGGTGTCATCGTAGCCGAGGCCTCCTTCCAGAGAAAGCTGTTTGAATACATCGTATTTGTCAGAGCTCTGCTGTGACCGCTGCTGTGTGGAGGGTTCCCCTTGGACCCCTGCACTGCTTTCGCCTTTAGACTCTCCACCAGAGCTGCCAAATGCCATGAAGTCTGCAAAGTCATCCTGAGGTGCTGCTGCAGATCCTCCTGCAGCTGAAGCTTGAGTGGAGTCAGAAGAGGAACCAAAGAGGGCAAAGTCACCAAACTCATCTACCCCTCCCCCCGGAGGTTTTGCTCCACCTGGCAGAAGCACAAGAGAGGGGGGCACAGACACAGAGGGGATTGTGCTGGGTTTTATCTCACTGGGGGCAGGTACAGAGGGTGCTATTGAAGAGAAAAGGTCCAGGTCAGCCATATTGAGAGGATTTTTGGGCTGAGAAAGAGACACTGCTGGCTGTTGCTGGGGGAGCTGCTGTAGAGACTGGGAATTTGGAAAAGCAGAGGGAAAGGAAGGGTGAAAGATCTTGGCCAGATCTGGAGGGTCTAATGGAGAGACGCTGTCGGCTGTTTTAAAGTCTGTGAAGCCATCATCAGTGCCGACAGATTTGAAGTCTGCAAATCCTTCTCCTGTAAACCAAAGAGAAGAATTTAAGATCAGTAAAAGACAGCAGAGATATAATGTGCTACAATTCAGTCATTTTACAGTCCTAAAAGAGAGAATGCTGGTGCATTAGTTATGCCTTTGCTCCACTGTAAATGGACATGGGGAATTTCCAGCCTTCTGATGAACTTTGGGCTGCAGAGTGTCCAAAGAAGAGCAAAAATCACTGCACAAAAAGCTCTCCATACACTACCACCCAAAAGTTTTGGGTTTTCTTTATTAGAAATGCATATTTGTTTTACTTCAATATACCAATAAATTGTTGTCAATTAATGATGAAAGGTGTAATTTATCCTAAATCATGTGATTTTTAATGGAATATCTACACAGGCATGAATATTTTTTAAAAAGTCAGTCCTAATGCAAGTTTATCATGTTAAAAGTCCAGCAGATTGTTAGAAAAAAAATCCAAAAAAAAATCCTGTGGGAGTTTAAAAAAAAATCGTCTGAAACTTGTCAGAACACTCCTTAAAGAAATAAAGGATATTTCAGGTAGGATTTTGAGCAACAACGTCTACTACTCACTTTACTGAACAGTACAAAATGGCTCTAACCAAAACCACGATTATTTTGATAAACTGAAATCACGATTATTTACCACAGTTTTCTGTGAACTTTCACCCTGCTTTTGTTGTGCCACATTCCTGCTAATGAACATATATTTGTAGCACAATAAATTTGGTTCGCCTTATTCACCTAAATTCAGTGCATCTTTGTGAGCTGGGTGGATGCAGCAGTACGCTGTATGTTTTTCATGGCCTTCACACATTCACTATACTGCAGTTTGACTAAATTAGTTGTGTTGCTTTGCTGCACATGTGCACATGCACATTTACTCTTGGTTAGCATCACCTGCCCTAAATCCAAAGTATCGCCAAACGACAGATATGATGATCCAGTTCTAAGGACAGGCTCTTCACGTTCTTCTGTGCAAGACATTTGAATTTTGTTGTATATCTGCCTTTTAATGTATTGTTGCTTGTCCAGACTACACCCACGACACTTCATGATGGGTGGTGCAGGTAGCAGCTGTGATCAGCACATGCAGACGTGTTGTCAGGTGCTGTTTTATCGACTGCTCGATTTGCTTTGCTGTAACGCCTTCATTTCCGATATCAGTCGATCATTTTTGTTTGATAGTGGGAAGCTAAAATCCTGATCAAGATTTAAATTTGATTAATTCTGCAAGCCTTATTTTGATATGATAAACTTGCATTAGGGAATGCAATGAATCAACATAGAAGTGCTGAAAACAAGCCTCCATACGCCAACATAGATACTCTATTAAAGTCATCATTTTATTAATCATCAATCAACTTAACTTATATTGAAAACAAATGTGCTTTTCTTTCAAATGACCCCCAAACTAATGAGATCGACACTAATGTACATCGACACTACCATGCAATGAATTGTTGATTACAGTCTTAACAAGTCATTTTGTCTCTTTGTGTCTGTCAATGCTGCCGCTTCCTCTGTGAAAATATCTCCCAGTGAAGTAAACAAGGCCGTCTAGTTTCCGGTGCCATTTCTGCAGTTCAGATTTAAATTTTTTAGCATCAAGTATCTTCAAGCAGAAATACTTTGCTGGCTGTGTGTAGCTCAGATTTTTATACAAGAGGAATCACTATTTATGACAAAACAGCTTGGAAAAAGACAGATATGACTTGTTATTAAGACACAATCTAATTAAAAACAACACCTAATGAATATCCCGATTAAACTGATAAATAGTTAAGAAAAAAAAGCTAAAACTAGCTATTATAATTTTATTTTTGCAGCTTACTAAGTTTTTATTGCAGTGGAAAAACTTCTGCAGTCTTGACAAAAACCACACAGAAAAAAAGTCAGAATGAATTCTCAAGTTTCAGCAGCTGCTAATCCACTGTGGTATAATGTATGCATGGACTGAAATAGAGAATCTGTTCGCACCACCGGTGTACGGTGGAAGAGAGATAACTAATGGGCTCATTAAGGAGATGGAGCCTGACAATTCCAAAGAAAGGTCACCACAAAGCATGACTTACTGGAGTTGTAAGAGCTGTCCCCATCGGAAACTGTTCTAATGAAACAGGGATGGGAAACACACTGGTATCAACACTGCAGACTTGCAACACAAGACACAGTGTAAACATGGATCTGTGGCAGTGTAGTGACCTGACAGCTTTGCCCAAGTTATGACACAGAGTTTAATTAGAGAGTATCAAAAAACCAATTTGTTTCCTGAGGACGGCGCCATACTCAGAAGGGTCATCTCCAAGTTCTCTGTGTCATTCCCCAAAGAGGCCAAAAAGCACGGATGTGCTAATATCTACATTAGGTGAAAGTGTGTTTTCAGTCACAGAGAGAGATCGAGATGTGTAAGAAAGGGTCTCTTACCGACTGATTTCTTGTCAGCAGGTTGTTCGAGTTGTCTGAATACACTGTATTTGTCTCCAATATCTGGATCAGAGCAAATAAAGAAGACTGGGTAAATATGAAGAGAAGCTAGAAGAAATGCCCTCTCACTGTATCGTTCAATGACCAAAAAACTACATTTGTAAACTCAAAGTGCCCTTATGTAAAGCTGTTTTAACCTTCTGGGATCAATTTTGTATTATTAATGTAATAAAAGTGCTCTGCATGGTGAAATGCCTGGAAATGTGAGGTTATCATTTTCTGCTTTTAATCAATCCTTGCCAATTATCTACACAGGAAGGAGTGGAATGTGTTGTGTTTGATGTTGCTGTGAACACCATTTCCTTCTCTGACTGGCTATGTTTTGGTCCTAATGTATACCCATCTAGAGGACTAACACTATTACATGAGGTATCCGAGGTACCTGAGGCAGGGGGTGCAGGCTCTGCAGGCTGATCCACAGACAGCTGCTTAAACACGGCGTACTTATCAGAAGATGTGATGGAAGCGGAGGAGGAACCAGACACTGGAGTCAGCATGGCAGGCGTGCTGCAGGGACACAAAAGCTATAGTCAGACATCATGATGGGCAAAGTTCAAAGGTGAAATTTAATGCCTATAAGCTGCCTGAGCTGACTGAACGTTTGCCCTGGGCTCACAGTTTGGAGAGAAACTGTTTTTTCTCTCTTTTGTTAAAAGCTTTTGGTGTCCTTTTTTCCATTAAGGCCAGTAAAACAGTAACAGGAAGCTCTGCTTAGGAGTAAAAATATATATGCCCACTGTCTCAAACACAGCTCACCAACAAAAGTATTTATAGCTTGTTTTACTAATGCAGACAAAATTTACTGGACTACTTGGTTGAGAACTTATACTCCAAAGAAAACTGAGATAATAGATGTTAACAAGATGACTCATCAATAAGTCGCTGGTCATTTTCCCTTCATATATGCAGCAAATTACAGTACTGCGCAGTACTGGGGACACAAATCCATGACTGATAGTGCTCCGTGTTTTTCTATCCAGGTATGCTTTTACTGCACTGACAGTGTGTTTGGGATCATTGTCATGCTGAAAAATGAAGCTGCTTCCAATCAGACGCTTTCCAGATAGTATTTCATGGTGGATCGAAAACTGCTGGTACTATTCTGCTTGTGCCTTTATTAGATAAAGTGAAGAGAGGACAGGAAAGTGGGGAGAGAGAGTGGGGCTCAGGTCAAACGTTTGCTCACGCCATGAGCTAACTTCTCTCCTGACCTCCTCATACTGACAATGATTTGAACCAAACATTCAAATTCGGATTTTTCCCTCCATCAGACCTGCTGCCACTGATTTTCAGTCCAGTGCTCTTTTGTAATTTACCTCAGTACCTCAACCTTTTCTCCCTGCTTTGTTATTTTTTTAACCGTTACACCCTGAATTTGCACATCTGCACATCTCAACAGCATCTGGATTTTAAAGTACCGAAGCTTTTTAATTTATCCTATCTACTCTCACTCTATTTTGCCCAAGAAAAGGCTGAATTTTAAGGAAAAGTTTGAAATTTTGGGAAAGACACAATTAAAAAGGGCAGAGGATATATCAGCTTGAATGAACTATATCGGCTTTATCATGTACAAAAGCTGATAAATGAAAACTGGAAAAGCCAAGCATAAACAAGCAGTCCATAACTTGTTGTGACAATCAAATATTATTTTAAAATAGCATTGTCATATTAAAAAAAATATTGTGCAATATATCAGGTTTTTAAATCACCAAATATTGGTATTGATCTTAAAAATATCAGTTGGGCTCTAAAAAGGAGATTGATAATACTTTTGAATGTCAAAATGTGTTTGATAAAATATAAAAGCCCATTCAGTAGCCAGCTAGTTTAGCTTAGCATCAAAAGTGAACATTTTCCACCTTCAACACTAATTAACATGTTACACCTCATTTAATTGACATGGTTTGTGTTGTCTGGTATGTCTCCCCATGAAGACTCCAGGAAGTTAACAGTCCAACTGGTTTAATTTGTGAGCTTAAGAGTTGCTGCAGACAGACTTTGGTTCACTCAGAGCCAGCCTGCTTCAATATTAGCATCTCAGCAGAAAACGAACCAACATAATCCCAAAATGTCAAACTATTCCTGAAAGTGAAGGGTGCTTTAATACAGTCCAAAAGCAAGAAATATGATGACCATTATGCCTGATCATCAGCTAACACAGATGAATCAAGGGCTGAGGGAAATGAATATTAGTGAATATTTTGTTACCTCAAAGCCCGATTTCTGCGAGACATCCGACAGTAAGTTATGGCTGCCAGTTCAGGCTGGCAGCCCAATATGAGCTGTTCAGTCTCTCATTTAATTAGAGAGCAATCTCAGTCTGTGGGGAATTCTTGTTACATTGATGAAACAGTCAGGAGTGTATTTTTTTCAGCAGTGAAATAGGAGAGAATCATAAAATGCCTATGCCACTTAGATGTGAGATACTTTAATTCTGCTTTCTCTTAGTCTTTCAGTGGATAATTGCCTTTCAGCTTCCTCTCACTGAAAGCACGGTTGCACCAGAAGGGCTCGGAAAGTAATATAAAGAAACAAGCTTATCTTCTGTCCACTGAAATGAATTCATTAGTAGATGACCCAAACTCATTGCTATTCTGAGGAGGTTATTACAAGATATTGAGACAGTGCGTAAGACTGACTGTAAGACAGACAAGGAGAGGTACAATTATTATGCAGAATGACTCAGCTATAAATAATCAGCTAGGGCTGAATACTTGATGCTCATCTCTGCAAATATTTACAGCACAGAGAGCAAAAGGACAGACTGATAAAAAATACTGAATATTATTTCTTGTAACCTAGAATTAGGGCCATATAAGCTTTTAAAATGCTCCGACTTATATAAATTTGGATTAAAATGGCAGGCTCACTGTCTCCATCAACAACCCCATACCTGTTTTGGTGCTGAGGTGCAATGGTCGTGGGGAAGCTTCCTCCCGAGTCCCCCTGAAAGTCAGAGAAAGCCTGGTCTCCGCCTGCCTTTGGGGCCTCCTGGAAGTCCTGGAAGTCGTCATCATCAGCTTTGGTTCCCTGTGCAAACATCATGTGGGTCAGTGAGATGATCAACAGCAGGAAAACAAAGAAATTAAAACTTACAGTACCTGTGATATCTGTGCAGGAGGGAAACTAGCAATGAAACTCGTGCTTGTGGGTGGCTGAGCCGGTGCTGCCGGTGTCATAGGCATGACTGGTGGCGCTGCTGCTGTGGGCATGGCCATGGAGACCGGGGGCTGGGTCATCATAGGCTGCTGGTGCTGAGGCATGACGGGGGCCATGGCCATAGCCAGTGCCCGCAGGTTCGGCACGGGAGGAGAAGGAAATTGGCCGAGGATTTCCACATTCATTGCTGGGAGGCCACTCTGAAAGGAAGGATACAACTAATTACATTTAACTAAAGCAAAGACTGCACGATAAAGCTGATCTCTCTGAGCTGTGATGTCGTGCAAAAGCGCATTAAAACACAATGAAATATTTGTCCTTATCAAAACAGTCTTCAGCAAATGCTACGGTGCCCAGCTTTACTGTAATCTACCGTAGCTTTTTAAAAATGAAGCTATGACTGAAAAAAGCTTGAGGCTGAAAGCCACAGGTAAGGTGAAGAAGTGAGCAAGAGTAACAGTTTGAGTCTTTTTATGGAGTTGTTGTTGACAATGACAAATACAGAACAAAGCCTGTCCTTCAAGATGTACTTTAATATTTCAGAATTTTATTTGGCTGCAATTTTTTTAGGGTTCATCTGCTAAATCATGAAAGGTGACAAGGCACGGAGGCCACTGTGAACCTCTATATTCCAAAGCTTTAATGTATTCACTGAACTAGCAAAAGGACTAATGTTTATATATAAATTATTCAGCACAATCCTTTTGAACAGATGTCATCAGCAGACTCAAACTTTCTTCCCCCTCATAAGAGAATGCACCTTGTTGTGCTTGTATTTTAAGCTTCTTGAAGATTTACATCACCAAAGGTGTCTTATTATTCCTCGCATGGAAGCGGAGGCATGCAGTGTTTCGTGAGCTGCCTGAAGATTTGCATCCTCCCAGGGGTGGTGGTGACAGGCCCGGGCTGAGCATGATAAGAAGTCTCCTGCCAAACTCGGCTGATGGGGGACTCAGCCACATATTGGACTTATAACGCTTCACAGGCCGCAGACTGAGTCACAGCACTGCTCCTTTCTCTGTGTTTTGAGCTAAGCCCGTCTAATTTCAGTGAGGAGTTTACGGCGAGGCTCTGCAGAAGCCGTGGGAGATGATTAGTGAAGTCATTTTAAGTGGATAATTTGTTTTGACTTCAGTGATTACCTGCGCCACACCAATTAGTGCAAGTACAGTGTAAAGCTCCTCCTTGGTCAGCATGCCAGGTGTTGTGCGGTTGGCTGATGCCCAGATTTGCCCCAGTGCTTCTCTGGGAAGACCTGATGACATTAATATTGGGTAGAGTTTGGCTGTGTCTATCCCTGCCGGAGTCAAGGTGAATTCAAGAACCTTCTTGAACATTTCTGAGAGGAAAAAAAACACAAAACATTTTTGCAATTCAAAATACTGACATTTCTTTCCAGAAAACACACACAGCAATGTCAAATATTATCACCTGAACATTAAACCGGATGTTTTCGTGAGTAAATGTTTACCTGGGACAAGGCTGTCATTGTAAACCCAGGCTGGCAGCATGGACTGAATGTGCTCTTGTTGCGGGTACACGCCAACACCTGCTGTCAGAAGCACACGCACACACGCGCACAGACACACAATTAGCTGTTGAAGCAAAAGTCTTGTCCGGGCTTACGAGCTGCCAAGTCTCTTGGCAGCTGAGCCCTGCTCGTATCAAACTCGACAAAATCATACACCTGATGTCTGGAAGGCTCGGTACAGATGTAACGCTCCCCTGCACTGAATCACAAACGTCCTGCCACATCAGACATCTATAAATCAGTCTGTGAGTCATTTTCAGCTTCAAGGAGAGAGGAGATTGCCTTGTAAGAAAAAATAACTAAAAATATAATTTAACTGCCGACATTGACCTAAATTATTCTTTTCTGGAAACAGACAACCACCCATTTCCGTAAAATGCTATGGCTCATTCTGAGCCCCTAACACACTGCCTGCAAGGCAGGTGTTTACTCAGACACCCACTTTGCACATAATACTTCCATCAGTCTTGAGCAGTTAAATGAATCTTATTACAAATCTCCCCTGGTCTCCGTGATGAGCCGCTATATTTCCCTGGATGACACTGAGGACACGGGCGCAGACAAACAAATAACAGCACAAAGGAGTAGCAGAGCAGCATGCACAATCAGCCTTGGATTATGTTGGGCCCTGGTGGCACCTGCCAATCCATGCGCATCCCTGTTAAACCAAAGCAGTCAGCATGCGCCAGAGGTCGTTCTCTGAGTGGGTGTTACGCAGTGAGTGAACAGACGGCGGCTTATTTAGTCAGCAGGTATCACCCAAGGACCTTGACAGACACAGTCCATTTCCACAGTGTGTGCAGGGAGCACTGACATGAGAGGGCCCCGCTAACAAGACAGAGGCATAAAGCAGGCAGAAATAGGAGCAGAGATTTAGGAGACGACGGAAAGACACAAGGAAGGGCACCTCAAAGGCATCGCCACCTCAGCAGTGAAGAAAACATCAACTTGATTTCATTTAACAGCACACAGGCACAGACAAACAGTAGGATGCCCAGTCTGTGATCTGGTAAATCAATTATGACCCAAAGAGACAGAGGAGATTAAACTGCCCCAAGAGGAACAGAATTATTTTGTCAGGGTTAGAAAGAATGAAAATATTTCTCAAGGAGAGAAAGAGAAGTACCACCCTGATTGTGTGTTAATGCTGCAGCAAAGCAAGGGAGAGATCAAGCAGCTATGAAGTCCAATGAACAGGCACTTCTCTCACCACTGTCACAACTGGTTTGAGGAGACGAGGCAGCAGCTGATGGGGGGAGTTTGGGTGCTGGCACCAGGGCCTCTGGTGGCTTTTCTTCAGTGAAGACGGAGCTCAAGTCCTCGGTGGCTGCAGCCCAGTTCCTCGATTTAGTGCTGGGTTGAAACTGGGCTGAAACTTTAGCTCTGGGAACCATTTCAGCCAAGCTCTGCTTGGGCTTAAAGCTAACATGGGCAGTCCTATCAGCTGTGAGATCACAGGAGGAGAACAGCTTCTCTTCCAGGGATGGGCCTAGAAGGGTGGATGAGGAACAAGCTTCTTTAACACACACTAGGAACAATGCAGACTTCACGTTTATATTCATTAGGCTGAATTTAAAAAAAAATTAAGGATGCTTCAGTAGGCTTATGCAAGTACTTAAATGCCTGTGTTTGAGATATGATAGACAAGATAAAACTGAAGGAAGCCGTTACAAAACTCCAAATCAGAAGCATTTGCACCACTGGAAACACTCTGTGGTTTAAGGTAGCTATTTGGTAGATTGTGGAGGAAGTAGGACACATGACTACTTAACAGCCAATAAGAGCACTATATGCATATCAGCGCAATAAAATATCACTCTGACTTCTACCAGGGAGCAGGAAGATTAAACACTGTCCAACTTTGTTAGACTTTTGTGTTGTCACGTGCAGACTGTGTCAGGCTATGTCTACAAAAATTGAGGGTTGCATTGCATGTGTGAAAGCAGGTTCAAGGACAGGGTGGATGGATAAATGCATGCACACCTGATTCACTAATATACTTATCAGCAGGCTGCAGTAACATGCCAAAATATGCCAACAAAAAGAGCATTCCTGCAAAATTTTGAATAATATTTAAAATAGCATTTTTAAAAAAAGCATTGAATAGTATTTAAAAAAGGATCTCTGCAAATGTTTTAGAAAGTAAACATGATAAATGAATTCCTCGTGAGGATTAAGAACATAATATCAGGTCACTAAGACTGAACAGACACATAATTTTGGTTCCTTTAGAGAACTTCACAGGACTTCTTTAAGAAGCTTTAAGGAGATTTACAAAATCTCAAACCCACAAACACACCAACCAACCAATTCAGTGACAATTTTTTTGTGGAGTTGATAACAGCAGATAGTTTAGCCACTATTAACGTATGCAGAGCATTCCTCAAAGTGGAACCAATATATTCCTCTACTCAACTAAACCATCCTTCAGAAGTTGCTTAAGAAGCCCAGCATCAGATCTGATTTAGTTATTTGTTGAAAATCAGACAATAAAAAGCACATGAGATCATTTGTAAAAAGCCCTCGAACAGAAAAGTTGCTTGACTGTGTTTGCATTTGGTCTTAATGCCACACAGTAGGTATTTTCTGGAATATACTGTTCAAATGTCAAATGCAAACGGTGTTTTTTCTAAGCATCTGAACAAAGAAACTGCAAGATAAATTCCTCTCTTAATATCTGAGGCAATCTATCCATCAGCCATCTAATCTGCTTATTCCAGATGCTAAACAACTAGGTCAGAGATGTCTCAGAGTATCGGGAATGACACTGGACAGAGGGTTGCTGAATTTCTCAGGACAGAAGGTGATCTCTGTGTCCTGTCATTCACAGTCTGAAATGGAGAGCTGTCACAGAGCAGCTGCTCATCCCAGAGATTACAGGGCAAATGACAAATGACATGACAGTCCTCTACCAGTGCACAAATCATAAATGAATTCAATATCAACATTAAATGGAACTACTGCATGGTGAAAACCTACTGAGAAATATTCTCTTTCTACAGTATTTGTTTATCCTTGTTTGCCTTGTAGTGTTGACTACTGAGAACATCTGCCGTTCTAGCTAGCTGCATGCTCTCACGCATTAATGCAGGCCTAGCCCAACCCAACATCCGGGGGTACCAGTAAAAACATTCAGCATCCGCAGTAAAAGGAGCACTACATGTAAAAAATCCTCTGAACTAGGTGGGAAAAAATAGTGCAAATTATGGGGATGGGAGGGTAGGTGTGAATGAAGCAAAAGAAGAGTTACCTTGAAATGTAGATGTAGACTGGGTGCTGACAGTAGAGTGTTGGGTGTGAATGGATACAGAAGCAGTGAAGGATTGTGAGGGAGGGAAATTTGGCTGGACTTGCGACTGAGAGGAGAGGTTGAAGTCGGAGGAAGGGAAAGCGTTTACAGGTCCCTGAACAAAGTCACTAAACTCGTCATTGTCCCCAGAGAAACCTGCCTGCTGGGCAGTGGATGTAGGCTGAGGCTGAGAAGAGAGCCCCAAAATGGAGGAAGTGGTGGTGAAGGAGGAGGAGGTGGAGGAGGGGGGGGGCAGAGGGAAGGAGGCGGGGGTATCGACTGGCCCCTGAAAGTCACTAAACTCGTCATTATCTTCAGACATAGCTGGGGGGAGGGAGTGAGTGGTGACAGACGGGTGTGATGGCGACGAGTCTGCAAAAATGAAGAAATAATGATGATGGCACAGCACATGACAAACACACTACAATGGAAGCTGAATTCAGGGCTGCACAGTGCAAGAGTGAGATAATGACTTATTGGTGCAAGAACAGAAATTGTAGATCTGCTAACTTAAGAAGATTTAACTTATATTCAGATTCACGATATGCTATTTAAATTTATTTCTCATTATTCATTTTCAAAACGGCAACGAGTGGTAAAAATTTCCAACAGCATAAAATCCACAATAAGGCAGAAGTTTCCAGCCGAACTAATAAATGTACAGGACCTTGAGAAGATTGATGATGCAGAAAAAATGCACACAGACCGAAGTTTATATAATTACAGAAATGAAGCTTAAAAGTCAAAAGCAGTCTTTGCAGGAATTTCTTCAAACCACATCTGAAACCTGCAACATGGAGCTGCGAGTTAATATTGATGAGGCTTAGCAAATCAAAAAAGTTGGTAAGCACTGCACATGATATGGTGTATTTATTAAATGCATCTCTACAATTTGCTGAAATGCACAGGAATGAGTTAAGTGAAGGAAATCTACACTATCAGCTGAAGAAACTAAACACAAAGGTTCAGTGTTTCTTTCAAACACATATAAGAATGAAGACACTACTAAAAAACAGGTGCGCAGGAGAGAGATTGAAATATAATATTATAAATAAAATATGATGCAATCTGTGTTGTGTATGCACTGATCTGTCTCCAGCTTGTCAGTCACTGGCAGATCAGCTACTATCTCCTATTTCTGTGTTGAAGTACCTGGCTTCTGAGTCTGTGATGATGGAGTGGGGTGCATCTTTGCATCTCTGCTGAAACCGTCCAGGTTGCCCTTGATTGCCTCCAAGGCGTCATCACGGCTCTTCTCCCCAGTCTGAGCGCAGCACAATCGGATATCGAGAGTCCAGAGGGTCAGAAAGACAAGCAGTGGACGTGCCAGAAAAAAACAGCAAGGAGGACAAGATGTGGAGAAACACTCACCTTGGGTTTGACACTGCTGAGCAGCCTCAGCTTCTGTTTCTGCTCCTCAAATTGTCTTCTTTTCCTCTCTTCCTCCAGCATTTTCTGCTGCTGCTCTAGACGTTTTCTAAAGGTTAAGAAGAGTACAGACATTACACTAAGAGCCAGCATAATACATAATGCTCTTACGGGGGATGAGAGCAAAGAAAGCTTGTTAAAATAGCAGCTGAAGGTTCGTTTGCTCAAAAAAAAAAAAAATCTAAATTTTTTTAGTTTACTAAATTCATTCTTTGGGTTACTTATCTTAATGTAGCTATACTTAGATTTTAT
>VUQJ01006647.1:8032-31687 GCA_015108635.1 Andinoacara biseriatus | reverse complement strand
AACTGCTAAAGCCAAGAGCTGCCATGCGTGCGCAGATTTTCTCAACTCTGTTATCTAACAATCACAACTTCATTATCCTGTTATCTGCAGATAACAAGCTCTTTCCTTGTGATCACATATTAATTATCTTGCCACCCTGAACTGGCAAACAAAAAACAAAAAAAACAATGGAAAAACATATAACATATAAATATATTTGTCGTTGTCTGTTTCATTGTTGCCACTCCAACATTTCTTCACATATTTTGTATCTCTTAAAAAAAAAGGAATGCATTGTAGATGCGCAGAGTTCGGGTGACATCTGACAGGTATTTACTGACAAACAGCTGCAGTAAAGTGAATGTGTAGATATGCTGTAAAGTCAAAGTAACACAGTACCTGCATGTAGACCTGTGGCCAAAACGAACCCAACCAGACACACGGCTACAAATTGCCACTTTTCTTTACAATGTTGCTTCAGTTCATTAAGATTTGTGCGCATTTGTTGTTGCAGAGCCCTCCACCCAACTTCAAACAGGTTGGGGTTTGACCTTTGACCAGGCCACCGGTCTTTTGTCAGCCATTCCGTCAGAGATTTGATAGTGTGCTTGGGATCAGTGCTGCATGACCCAATTTTGGCTAAGCTTCAGCTGTCGGACAGATGGCCTCACATTTGACTCAGGATTTTGCGGTCAACTTAATGACTGGAAGGTGTCCAAGTCCTGTGGCTGCAAAGCCAGCCCAAATCATGACCCCTCCACCACCGTGCCTGACAGCCGGTATAAGGTGTTTGTGATGATATGCTGTGTTTTTTTTTTTAGCCAAATGTGGTAGTATGTGTTATGAACAAACGTCTTCACTTTGGTTTGTTCAAAGGAAATTGTTCCATAAGTCTTGTGGTTTATTCAGATGCAACTTTGCAAAATGAACCTGTACTGCCATGTTTATTTTAGAGAGAAAAGACTTTCTCCTGGTAACCCTTCCAAACAAGCCACACTTGTTTTTGTAACTGTATTGCTGTGAACTTTAATATTTTAAATGCTAACTGTATGTTAAATATTAAAGGCTTGTAGAATCTGAAATGTAGCTCTTGGGTTTTTTTTTTTTTTCTCAATTTCTCTGAGCATCGCAGGATCTGAACTTTGAATGAACTTGCACTAAATTTATGATATCACACACATAAATGCTCCAGACCAGCAAACTGCCAAAACTGTTGCTGATGATCAGCTAATTAAGTGTATTTGTGTACTTCTTTTTCACTGGACTGCATAGAGTGGAAATGTTTTCTCATCACTATAGCTTTTTGCTAATTGAAAGCATGGCATTCTCAGCCTTATCATGGTGGAGGGGTTTGTGTGTCCCGGTGATTCCAGGAGCTGTGTTGTCCAACAGGTAAATTGGTCCTGGTTGAGGGGCCAGACAAAGAGTGATTCCAATGACCCCTATGGAAGAAACATCAAAAGAGCAGTCTACACTGCCCAGGATAGGGTTGCCAGGGCCTCAACCTGGAGCCAGGTCTGGGGAGGGAGCTTGAGGGAGAGGGCCTGTGGGGCCCAGCTGGGCACAGCCTGAAGAGGAGACATGGGCCTGCCCTCCTGTAGGCCCACCACTCACAGGTGGTGTATAGGGGTTGGGTGCAATTTATGTCGTTTAATGGCCAAGGGTGGAGGCCCTGACGGACCGAGCCCTGGCTATCAAAGCTGGCTATTTCGACGTGGAACATCAACTCTCTGGTGGAGAAGCAGTGCTAAATGAAAGTTCGGAGTACCCAGCATTCTTGGAGTCATGGGGTGCTCTATCCCGTGAGTCCGTTGTACTTCTGGGAGAGCTCAGTCCTATTGGGCTTGGTTAGCCTGTGGGATTTAAGAGGCGTAAGCATCTGAAATGGTTGTACTTTTTAATATGCGTAATGATGACCGCTTTGCAAATAATGTAGGCAATTTATTATCCTTGAATATAAAGCTCTTAAAAAAAGAGTTAAAATCATGTTTTTTTGCTGCTGCATTTCACCAAAATAAATGGTAAATGGACTGGTTCTTATATAGTGCTTTTCTACTCTACTCTGAGCACTCAAAGCTCTTTATAAAACATTCCTTATTCACCCATTCACACACATTCATATAAGCACTTCTTTCTATGCCTAAGCACATTCTATCTAACATTCACACACATTCATACTCGGACAGTTGCACTGGAGAGCAACTTGGGGTTCAGTATCTTGCCCAAGGATACTTTGGCATGCAGACTGGAGCAGCCAGGGATCAAACCATCAACCCCCTGATTAGTAGGTGACCTGCTCCACTTCCTGAGCTACAGCCACTCCAAATAAGTCATCCCTGTAGCTATTAACTCTAACATTATATGCTTAAGTACCTTTCCACTGTTAACAATATATTATTTTGCACATATATTTGCATCTGCAGCCCTGTTCAATATTTTTTAAAGAAACCCTGGGCTGATTCAATGTTGCAGTAACTCGACAGCCTTCATGTTCCTGTGTTGAACTATCTGCATAATTGATTGATGAACTTTCTAAGACTTGATTAACATAACTACAACGGTTTGCTCTGATTCTGTGACAAAGTCAACACTGGCCTCCCCGTACTGAGCAGAGGACAGAGTTTAAGCAGGGACAGAGCCATTTCTTGTCTCCCTGCTATGCAAACAGTTCACTACAAATAACTCCTGTTGAAACACAAAGTGGGGACATGGTTGCTCTGGCTGTGAAGACAACCCGCTCTCCTCCCATCGCTGCTGTCTTTCTGAAAGCCCTCCCCTTCAGACAGGCTGCTGTGCACAAGCTGCTGAGGATGCAACAATGAAGCAGCAGGCCCCCCAACAGCAGCAGCTAGTAGCCATTATCCCACTGCACTGGGTTATCATTTCTGCAAAGAAAGTGTCTGTTTGTGGTAGGTTTATGGTTCTAAAACATTACATGTAAGCAACTGTACATATTTGCATGTTTGGTCATTTGCAGGCCACAGATGATCATTGTGTTGTGCCTTTACAGCAGACTAGATCCCACTTGTCTTTGTCCATCCATCCAGCCTATCTCAGCTGTCACCAGCTTGTCACAGGGCTTACATACAGGCAGGTTCATGAACAGCAATACATGTGTGTTCCTTCATTGTTGAAGTTGCACCAGTGCAAGAACTGCAATATTCTGATGTATTGGATGTAAACGTGCTTGGTTAGGCAAATTAAGACAAAGCAAACCAAAGGGTACAGGTGCAACTTGAGCTGTAAGCAATAGATTTTAAATACAAGCTCATGTTTGAGCTCTCACACTGATAGCTGCCATTAACCATAATCAATAAAAAATGAACCAGATTGTGTCTGTTATTTTTATAGGAAATGTGTCAGTTCTTGACAAGAGCAATAACATATGACTGACAGCCAGTTTGTTGATAAGAAGCTTCTGGATTTGAAGTTATTTTGCTCTGAAAAAGCGAGTTCATAGGAGGAAATATTTGCAGCCAAGTACTGCATGTGCTGAGTGGCACAAACACTGACTCGTGAGGTGAATTCTCTCTAAGGCACACACACACACACCATCAAGGTCTCCATGAAATATTTGCACACTTAGAGTACGACTACAGTAATTTACTCATTGAGACTTACAGTTTATAGCTGGTTCATCAGTCACTAGTGCTCGGCATTTTCTCAAAGGATATTAATTAACATGATGATAAGGCATCAGTTTAACTTTAGCACCTCAGAAATAGCATCACTGCATTTGGAAGCATCCATCCATCCATCCATCCATTTGAATCTGCTTGTCCTAAAGTTCTAGAATAATCTACACGAGAAAAAAAACTGTGCAGCAGTTTGTTTTCCTCCCCTGAGTATTTACACCCACACACTTGGATTATAATCAAGACCCGGTGCATGTGTTTGAAAGACTCAGATATTTTTGTTTTGTTTTATAATGAATTGTTTCTAAGACATTATATGCGGCATGTGGGCTGTATAGAATACGGTGCTACTTTTATGTCTAACATGAAAATGATGGCCATCAAACTCTTCAAATACATTTTAAACAAAATTTCACACTGTAACTACAGCACGACTAGCGAGCACACAGCAGTAAGCTACTTTCCTTGTACTGTATGTGAAGTATGGCTTTCTTTGTTCAGCGTGTCACAAAAGACAATAAAGCTCCAGGTTATCAGTGTGTCACCATGATAAATCTCTGCGTATACACTATAAGTCACCATTAAAATGGCCTGACAGTGATTCAGATACTGTCTCTAACTTGTCAGGAATTCAGAAAATGTTCATTATTTCATCAAAAAACACAATGCAAAATGAAAAATTACCCTTTTCATAGACTGTCTCTGTAGTTTTGAAGCATTTTTTCTGATGGCAAATTCTTGACTCTTGATACCTGTTTGGCAAGTGGTGCACAATGCTAGGAGTGACAAAGATGGAGATACAGAGTTATTCCAGGACACTGAGAATATGTAGACCTATTATACTGTGGCGCAATAGGCCGACTGCCCCACTCATCTCTTTTCGCTTCCATTATGCTGCACTGATAAATGACTCTTGCAGCTGCCCCTGATAACAGCCTTCCCTGCCTATTCATCAGCTCTCAATTCAAGGCTTTACACTTGCAGCCTAGAAAGATTTACACTAGCAGAATTAGTGACTCATGGTTTGCTATCAGGGGAAATGCTACCTCCACATTTACTGTTCTTAACAGGGTGTCAATAAACCACCAGCTACACGTAATCAGGCGTGGATGCAGTCAGATATGCCTACTCACATTTGTTCTGTACTGTATTAGGATTTTTTTTTGGAAGCTGGTTTCTGCCACTAAAAAAAATCCATAACGCGAAATTTCAACTTATCTCAAAATAAGTACGTCATTTTCTTTGTTACCCGGAAGCAGGAAGCTAAAAACATGAGCTAACCAAAACAGTTCAACATGAAAACATTGATTCCGTACCTTTGATACAGCTCTTACGTGCTAGAAGAATAGAATTTAGAATAGAATAGAATTTGCTATACACTGGTAGCTAACCGATACTGTCGCAACCTGATATTACAGTAAGTGTGCAGGTGTTGGCGTCGTCTGCTTCTGAGTAACAAGAAACGACCTCTTTCACAGAGCTTTGTGATTTGCAGAGCTAACTTGAAATTTTGACATATTAACACAAAATTCTGAGATACAGAACTTGAAATTTCTCGCAATTTCAATTTAATTTCTCAAAATTTTGAGATACCAAACTCAAAATTTCTTGAAATTAGGTTGAAATTTTAAGAAATTAAGTCAAAATTGTAAGAAATTAAGGCAGGGCACCAGGAGTTTGTGTGCTATCCCTGTGCCGGCATAGGTTATTCTCTAGCTTGAGTGCAAGCTATTGTAATCTGTAGTGTCTGTCATTTTCATGGGTGTGCCGCTGTGTTAAAAGTTTGAACTGGGCAAGCTGAAAGGCCAGCTTTTTTTCGTCTTTTTGACAGAATATTGAGGGGAGATCAGTGTGCTAGATAAGCTTTATAGCACATCTGCATCTTTACATTATTTTTAAACAGTTTTGTAAGTTCACAAAACGATTTCAACCATTTTCTTAATTTTAGGCAGGCTGGGGCATATCCCAGCTGTCAGCGCAAAAGGCCAGGCAGACACAGGACAGATTGCCGATCTATCACAGGGCTAACACATCAACCGGTCACCCTAACTTGTATGTTTTCAGACTGTGGGAGGAAGCTGGAGTACAAGTAGAGCACGAGGAGAGATCACTATAGAAGCAATACTCATAACATTTTCTGAGCGAGGAATGAGAGCACAAAGGTGAACATGTCAAGCTCTCCACCTACCTTTGTGTAAAAGTTACTGGATGTCACAGATATTGACATTGTCGTCCCAAGCAGATGAATCCAAATTACTTTTGTGATTGTATTTTCTTTTTTCTTGGGCCACCAGCACATTTACATTTATGATGAATAGTGAAACATTTTTAACAGACTAATAGAATCCAACTACTTCTCCCTCAGCGAGCCCCTAAGGATTGACATTTTTATTTTTGTTAAATATCTTGAAAACCGTGCCAAACAATTCCCAGTAGATCAATAATGACCCTAGAGGATAAATCCCAGACATTAGTAATCTTCTGCTTTATCGCTAGTGTGTGTGTGTATGTGTATTTATATGCATACATACTGTCTTAAACACATTTGTTGGTATTTTCTTCAATTTGTCACCAATCTGTATATCCCGTTTTTTTTCAAATTTGAATCCAAAAGAAAAGATGCCATCCAGGTTCTTCAGTAGTTCTCCCTCTCCTTTCCACACTTCAAGGAAGCCCTTTTATCTAAAAAGACCTGTTGAAAGAGGCAAAGAGCTTTCTCCAAGTCATGAAACCCAGTGCTAATAAACATACAGTGACGTATGTCATAGGGGTATTGAAGTTAGCGGGTGTGCAAGTTATTTTAGCTTGGCTTTCTTCCACAGGCACAGCCTAGAAGCAAACTCCTTACAGGCTGACTCACTGGTAATCCAGGATAGAACGCATGTCAGTGACAGTCTGTGTCTGCGCTGTCACATCCCATCGCTCAGACAATGTATCACTCCATTCATAGCAAAACGAAGCTTTGATGTGCCTGAATACACCCAGTAACACCATCCTCTTTTAAGCTAGTCAGTGGGTGGATGTTGCTGACTCTTAATCTGTATATCTTCTCTGTGATCTGGCATGCAAACTTGGCAAGGGAAGGGCATGGATTTATGAGGCATAATTGCCATTAATAACCTAAGGGCTTGGAAGGTTTCTTTTTAACTCTGCTTATGTAAATATTATCTTAAGGCCCTCTGCAAATTAAATATTTCTTCACACTGGCATATCCTTGTGTGGATTTGTGAAGACCCTGGAAGAAAATCTTTGAGGAACAAGTTTATTGTTCAACAGAAGATAGCCTCAGTTTGGACAGAAAAAAAAAATACTCATTTGTTTGTAGCTGGTTAGGACAATTCCAAGATCTTAGCCTAAAAGGCATAAACACTTCCAGGCTAATTAACTCCAGGTAATGAATATTCACTTCATAAAGTGTATTGTTTAAAGCATTTTTCTATGCAGTGCTAACAGAAAGAAGGATTTATGCTTTCCCAATTTAGCTTTGTTCATCTGCATGCTGTTTTTAGATAATAGACAAGATCTAAATTTTGTCCTTTCCAAATTTCTAAAACCAATTGTAAAATAATGTGAATGCCTCTTGCCCCCTGGGTTATACAAATCAATTCAGAGCATGAGGTGGAGTTTCTAGTCTGTAGCCAGTTGTTAGAGCTAAATAGGAGTGGAGATAATAAAAAAAATGCTTTACTGTTTAGATGGAATGTTTATACAGGTCATTATTAGGTGGTTTTTGTGGTGTTTTTTTTAACTGAAAATGCAGACATACTGTGTTGTCTGGCCAAATGCCAGAAAAAGATCAATAGCTTCCCTGTTTCTTATTCTTACTTGAGCATCTGGGATGCATGAAGATTGAATTAATGAGCACTACATGCAACACTCTCCCCCCTGCCCAACCATTGATTTGAGCTCATCAAAACCTCATTGTGAGAAAGTGTGGTTAGCATCGAATGATCTCAACTGGCTTCACTCAATTAGGCCGAGAATAAGCCTTCCTGAGGCTGACGCCTCTTCTTGTTAAGATGACAGTGATGACAGCGGATACTGAATAAAGGATATTGATGAAAAACATGTTGATTAATATGTCAGCGGCAGACTGGTTAATGATGAATATCTCAGTAATACACAGTGTACTCTGGGGTTTGATCCTATTGTGAGGAAATACACTGAATCAACAGAACTGTATATTGTGTCAGTAAGGCGGAAGCTGATATATAAGATTCCAGATTCAATTATTTTCAAGATCTTTTTATCATTTGTGCAGCTAGTCTGACCTGTTCTTACTTTAGTTCTCACTACTAAAACAATACTGAAACAAGTATTCAAACTACAAGGTCACTGATTTTATAGACTCAACCTAAGTTGTATTATAAAAACAGCAATCATACATTCTGTAAATTTAGTGCAAGGTTAGAGAGAGATCCAGAAATCTGGGAATGATTTACAAGTTAGCACAAAACATTCAAACGATTGTCCTTCTATATAAGCATCAACTACAGTGCTGTGAAATAGTATTTGTACCTCTCCTGATTTCTTATTTGTCATGTTTTTGCAAGTGTTCTCCTTGTTAAATCATGAATTAATCGTGATTAACCACATTTCTTAGAAAGCTGAGTTCAATTTCACCAGCCACACGCAGACCTGATCACTGCCAGACCTGTTGAATCAAGAAATCACTTAAACAGAATCTGTCTGACAAAGTGAACTACCAAAATTACTCCAAGAACGACTCATCAAGGAGGTCACAAAAGAACCCAGAACAACGTCTAAAGAACTGCGGGCCTCATTTGTCTCAGTTAATGTCACAGTTCATGATTCAACAATAAGAAACAGACTGAGGAGAATTGGCATGCATGGGGGAGTTCTAAGGAGAAAGTTACAGCTGGCTAAAAAGAAAGGCTCATTTCATATATTTTCCAAAAAAACATCTTGATGAGCCACAAGACTTTGGGGAAAATATTCTGTGGACTGATGAGACAAAATTTTAACTTTTTGGAAGTTTTGAATCATAAAAAGAACATCGCACCAATAGTCCAACGTTCTGCTTTGCTGCTTCAGGACCTGGACGACTTGCTGTAATTGATGCCACCATGAATTCTGGATTGCGGCCTTAAATCAGATTGAGATGCTTTGGCATGACCTTAAACAGGTCGTTCATGCTTGAAAACCATCCAATTCTATAAGAAGTAGCGTGAGAGCGACAGAAGAGTCTGCCAAAATTCCTCCACAGCGATGGGAAAGACTCATTGCCAGTTATCACAAACTCTTGATTGCAGTTCTTGCAATCAAGAACCACAAGGGTGGCACAGCCAGTTCTTACAGTAGGTGTAGGGGGCAGTTAGGTTTGGAGAGCTTTTTTCCCTTAATAAATGTCAACTTTTTAAAACTCCATCTTGTAATTACTCAGGTTATCTTTGTTTATTATGAATATTTCTCTGAAACATTTAAATATGCAAAAAAAAGAGCTCAGCAAAAACTTTTTCATGAAACTGCGTATTAACGTATTATCTTCACAAATATTTACAAAGTTTAAGCAATAATGAAAGCAGGCTAAATGCTATCGCTGTTTTTGATGCTTTCATTATAAAGTTTCTGTGTAAATCAATATGTACAAAGCACAGGCTACTTATTTGTGTGGTGCAAGAATTTTGATAGAGTCAAGTTTTGTTAAATTAAACATAAGTTATTAACTTACCTGGAATTATGACTGCTAAGTTTGACCGCTGTGCTAGCTGCACCATTTTGCCAAGAGTATGACTGTCTTCAGTTTTTAACACAGCTAAGAAAACACACAAAAAATCTTGTAATATCTAATGGAGCAAAAGTACTGTATCTGCTGCTATTAGCTAACTGCTACTGGCATTAGCATAGTTGCTGACAACATATGCTCCTCATTCTGGCTGAAAACTCCTTCATGGTCCCTTTCTGCTAGCTTGCTAAATAGTCTGAGTATCTGTGTAGTAGCAGTGGACTTCATGTAGCTATACTTGATACTGTGATTGCACTTAGGGCACATAAAAATGGATATGTACAATTTGATACATACTGACTGTGTGTGTGTGTGTGTGTGTTTTATCTACTATTTTTTAGTGATCTTGTCCCCTACTGGGACTTAATTTTGCAGCATTTAGCTGCATATGCAGCAAGGGCTTTTCTGTTTTGGTTCTTGTCCTCTCCTCCTCTACATTTTTAATATCCTTCCTTTCCATCAGCTCATTCCTGCTTGCTCTATTGCTGGTCAGCTTGACCGTTCACAGTAGTCTCTGGATGGGCTGTCTGCCCCCCGACTAATTCCATTGCAAGTGATGAGTGATGTTCCGTGTATGATGGGTCAGAATGGTTACTTTCCATCTCTATCTTGTCCCTAAAGCATTTGAATTACATCCAGATTTTGTGTGTGGTCAAATTGATTCCAAATTGCTCTTTTTAAAGTTCTTACAAAGACTGTCTGACCTCAGCCATCAGAGACCTCAGCCATCAGAGACAGAGATTGCTTCACAAGGGAACCAATGTAGGTATTAAAAACACAAAGCAATTCAGAGAGAGGTTCGGAAAGTACTCTCTCACCTTCTCCAGCACAGAGTTGCATTTCTCTCCAAACAAAACAATAAAACCAGCCAGCCAGTAGTTGCTAATTTCCTCTTTGCTTCAATTGACTCAATAAGCTTTATTCCCCCCTTGGAGACAGCTGCAGCTACTCTACAGGTGAAAGCAGGGGAAGACGAGAGAAGGAAATAGAGAGAGGAAGAAAAGAAAGAGATAGAGTGCCAGCGGCTGAAAAGCAATTGAGGACCTGACTTCCACAAAACCCTGGAAGAAGCTAATCTAGACTGCCATGGGAGTTTTTCATTAGCTTGGCAATCTGTTCCTGCAGCAACAATGTAAGCTAAGTTATACTTTATAACTGTGAGCTCGGGGGACTTGTACGAAGAATACGGAAACATTTCAGTGGCCTAACTGCTTGCCTAAACATCCTCATGACTTTTAGAAAGATATTGCACCATCCCAGGGAAGGTTCCTGTCTTTGTTATTCATTATCATTTATTTAAATTTTAGTTATGGCTCCCATCTTGCATTTTTTTCTTTCAAGCCTAACACATCACAAGTCACGCATCCTGTCATACGAGATAATCGTCTATCCACGCACTAAACTGAATTTATTTATGGGTCATTGGATGTCAATCTTCCATTTAAAATGTCCTTTAAACTTGACTGAAAATACATTTTTGGAAGGAAGTGTGAACTCTCATGATAGCAGAGCCAGTAGAGGCTCAGCACAGAATTATAATCAGCTTTTTCTAACAGAAAAGTCACCCGGCACCATCGCATTCTCCTGATCCTTGGCAACTTTTAATTAGTGTTTGTCCTTCAAGCCTGTGCTCCTCACAGCTATTAAGGCCCTTAAGCCCTTTGCAAATTAATTATAAAAGACTAGGCAATCATAATAAGTCAATTTGGCCCTGGGCACCAGGCCTGGTCTTTGACCTACCTCCAGTGGAACCAGTATATAATAATAATAAATATAGTAATAATATCATAGCAGATTTTACTCATATATTTAATCACTTAGTGATTTCCTGATAAATAATGCTGGTAAAATTATGGGATTGTTCTGGTCAGTAAATCCTATTAAATAATCTAAAACCAACTAATTCATCCCATTAAGTACAGCATGTGTAGCCTCATTTAACATGCTCTTTTATTACTGTGTAACACAATTGTTTGTTTTGCATCAAATGCACAAATTTATGTTCTGCTGGTATAAATATACAGACAACAAATGTGTGTTACTCCACAAGTGTGCGGCTAATGAGGGCCATTGGCTTTTTAGGATGGACTTGTGGTCCATAAATATCTTTTATAGCAATGCCAGTGTCAACAATGCGCTGGTGGCGCTGGAGGAAAAGTCATGCTGCAGCCTAAATAAGTAAAAATCAAGTGCATTGATCAACACACAGTCTGATGTAATAAACCATCCATCATCCTGCATAAAAAATGAAAAATTCCAAATTATGCTGCAATGTTTTAATTATTTGTGAACGACTTGACAGTTTTTAGCTTAATGAATGCGGCTCTGAAGACTCTTGCTGGGAGAAAAGTGTTTTAAGAGCAGTAACAATTTCACAAGCTGGTGCGGCAGCTGCAGAATCATATCAAGCTCTACTTTATGATGTCAAGAGACAAGTGTAATACATGACTAAAAATACTGGAAGCAGAAATCAAAAAGGACCAGACCAATTACTGCGATCGAGCTGATCTTGAGCAGCAGCTGGCAGCATGACAGATGCACAGGCACACAGCTACACTTGCACGTCACCTCAGGGAAGTATCATCTCTTCTGTGTCTCCTCTAAAGCTAAAGTTCATTCATAAAGACAGAGTTCATGTCTTCTGATTTTTTTTTTTTTGGGAGGATTGAAAAGCTGGCAGAATTCCCAAGCCAAAAAAAGGAAAAGAAAATGTAACCAATATTCCTATTAATCCATCCACATCCCAGCCTGGTAAAGTTACAGGTGGTGAAATAAAGGTTTGGAGGAATGTTTTTACATAGTGTCTAGAATCCTCATTTTGGGATCCACCATCATTGAGCGCTGCCCCAGTGGAGCTGGAAAGCACACACAGCACACAGTGAATACCACAGAAAGGTAAGTGTTAAAGTAGGCCAATTAGACTGTGGGGACTAGATGGTCTAAGCTCAGTTGTAGAAAGGAGGCCAGAACATGAAATGATGAGCAGCCATTCTTCTCTACTTGGCTGGCAAACCCCGCCTGGCATATCTGTAACATCAGAACCACAGACCTGGAAGTTTCACTGCCCCACAGAGTCCTGTTCTAGATATGTCATTTAATAATGTGCAGTGCCTGAAAGGTCCCCTGTAGCAGAACGGTTAGTATCCCTTTTCTGTGTAGCACAAACGGGAGAAGAAGCGGGTAACCAATCAATGCTAATGTTTTTACCACAGTATTTCTTTGGGAGCTGTTAAATCTCATTTTTGTGGAATTGTACTCATTTTCTGTCCCTGCTTAGTGATGTGAGACAGAGTGGTAAAGTGATACCAGGATTATTGTGAAATTCAGCGAGGGAAGAAAACCCTTTCTTCTAAGCAGTAGACTGATGTCTTTTACAGCTTACATTATATATTCGCTTCATGTTTCCACTTGAACTTTCCTTTAAAGTTCTTATTCTGACTGTTGACTATGGGTCAGTATAACTTTTCACTCGCAGTGTTTAACAAACAGAAAACACCACATAAGTCCACCAGGGAAGGCAGTGCGCTGAACTATGAGCTACCTGAAGTCTGATCGTAGACGACTAACCACAAATAGGCGTGACAGGCCTTTCAAAGTGCTGACTTCTTCGCATTTAAAGCTGCAAAATAGCCTTTTATCAGCCTTTGCAATACAAAAAAAAATGCTCCAACGTTAATTTTTCACGTGCTGCAGTCTGGTGGTCCTTTTAGCTGATGCCACAGCAACGGTTAAGTTGCCACAGTTTTGCACACTTCCTTTTTTTCTGTCTCTATCATGCATTCATGGTTCAGATGTCAGTAAAGTTGTGTTTGTGGTACTTCATCATCTAGCTAGTACTAGAGATGAGAAAAAAAAGCATAAATGGAGTGAGTTTTTGAAAGTTTGGCAGGTAATTTCAAATCCAACGTTTCAAACAGCTCGACAAATATGACGCACACACCGTCACTGTGTAGCTTGGCACGCAGTCTGGCTGCTAGCGAATGATACAGTGGCTGTATTTTCCAAGGGGGGGTGTGTGTGTGTGTGTATGTGTTAATGTGTGATAATTTTGCTCTCAGCGATGGAGAAAGATGTAAGAAAGAGGCGACAGGAGCTGACGATGAAAGATTCTTTCCAAAGTTAAAGCCTGCTCAGCGAGTGACATGAGACAATCTGGAAAGATGAGTTTAGAAAGTTAATTGAGTTTAGAATTTTTAATGATGTGTTGCTGAAGTTATTTGGATAGTTCACATTCTAAAAATGTTTTTGAAAACATTGAAAACAAAGAGCTTTTGAAATATTACAAAATCAGTAAACTTTTAGGCAATTTTTATCATATTTGACTGACTATTCTTTACATCTGGTTTTTATACCCCATCAACCACTGAAATGACAGTTCATTTAGATAAGCGCTCATGTTCATTTCAATATGGCTGCTGAGTAACAGGACTTATACTCTAGAAGGAGTCATCAGTTTGAATTTAGGCTGATGATGTTCTTTTGTAACACTTTAGAAATTCCACCTTTATACTGTTTAGAGGTTGGAAAGCAGCCACAGTGGCACATGTAATGTGAATCTGTATGATGTAGAAAGTAGTTGGCTGCTGCACAAAGAGCAAAAAACAACCTCTGAATTTTTATGTGACTCATTTTTCCCTACTGCCCTGCTACACTAAAACTTAGCCAAGTCCCACTTTAACTTCTGCATATACAAGTAACAATAATTGCATGTGTTAATTTCATGCAAAATGTGCTCTGCTTTGGTCACCAGTAAATGTTGTTGAACTCGGCACTTTGGAAACCAAGAAAATGGAGCTATGTGATGTATGTTTAAAGTTAAATCAAATTTTATTTTCACCCAGGATAGGATTTTTTCCCATAACTGTGCTTAAATCTAACCAAAGCACAAGTGAAGTGAACTTGCACTTTTTTTTCACATTTTAAACATTTACAGTGCTATCAAAACATATCTGAATTTTATTTAGTTTTTTTTTGCATATTTGTGATACTTACATGTTTCAGATCATGTTAGACAAAGAACAGCCTGTTTAAGGTCATGCTAAAGCATCTCAATCAGATTTGAGTCAGATTTGACTGGGCTGCTTCAAAACCTTTTCAGGTAGAGCAGAATTCATGGTTCCATCAGTTACAGTAAGTAGTCCTGAAGCAGCAAAGCAGCCTCAGAACATCACAAATCCACCACCATGTTTGACTGTTGGTGTCACATTTTTAGACCCCCCCCCCCCCTCAAAACCACATACACACACACACACACACACACACGGCAACCTCTTTTCATGTCTGCAGATCTCACTTATTCATGGACTTATAAAAATACGAGACTTCTATTACAGGCTTTCTTCTATACTTTTTTTATAATTTCTATAATTTCTTCTATAATTTATCTGTTTTATGATTCACCATATAGTTAAACAAATTATTACAAGTTCCTTTATTTTTCTTGTTATGCTCTGTTATATTGTAACTGCAGCACGGTTGCAAAACAGTGACCCGTTCTTTCACTCCTGGTAACTTAAGCTAACCTGAGTATTTAAAAGCCTCCTATTGACCGTCTTTAAACCACTTTGAAAAGTTTTTTTTTTCATTCCGCCATGTTGGATGTGAACATTCTACCATGTTGTCACTGTTAAAATGAACATTACGCCACTTTTCCACTTTATATGTGAACATTCTACAATGTTGCCACGGAGAGCTTTCTTTTCCGCCTCTCCATCATTAGCGACCTGTCTGATGACAGGTACAATCGGTGCTGTTGGTTTACCTCTAACACGCAGGTTTCACCTCATTTTTTTAAAAACAATATTTGTTTTAAAAGGATAGAAGCATCATCTAGAGTTATTGATTATACCAACACATTGCCTGCCACAGCTTATCCCAGAGAGTAGTTGTTAAATTGGCCACATATTAGCCACAAATAAGCCTGTGAAGCCCTGCTCATCTTGCCTTTTAGGCTTAAAGGACACGTACAGGGCATGCCTGCGAAAACTTTAAGTGAAGGTTGGTGTTTTCGGTGCCAGTTGCTTCTACCTGCTAATTAAATTGAGAAGAGCTTATTCATCTTCTAAAGCCTCTTTAACATGGTTCATTACTGACTTGCTGCTTCTACTCACCAGGAGTACTTTGCTCCCCAAACAATTTCAATTGTAAACAAAATTAAATTGTATCAGTTGTGCCAGAGCATGAAATTACAACCTGCCAACCTGCCAAATATGGGGGAAAATTTGGCTGATGCAAGGGAGCTGTCAGTGATAGCTTTGAACAATAATGAGAAATAGCAACTAGCTTGTGCTTTACAAAACCAAGCAGCGTTTTGTGTCAGGATGGATTTATGCACTCTGAAACACACTGTTTTATTGTTGGGACAAGCAGCAAAATAGGGTTGTTTAGAAAAGCACATTGTTATATGCAGCTCTCAGTGTTGTGCAGTTATATTCTCAGGAACACATCGGTAAACTAAAACATTTTTTAACCAGGGGAGACTAGCTATTGAAAGAACATTTTGTACTGCAAGAGGCCAAATAGGGTATTTTATATTTCTGCTCTCCTCCTAATTTTATTTTTTAAGCAGGTGCAAGCACGGTGAAGGCTATGGACTTTTCCTTTGCACTTCTCTGGTAACATTTTACCTTCAGCAATGGAAAATGAAGACAATATGAGCATGTATGTAAATGTAAGGGTGTCATAGAGAGGACAAAACTTTCTAAAATGGGCATATCAGCCCCTCTCTATAAGTCACATAGCATTTAAATGACACTCACTAAAGAGGAGGTGGTACATCTTTTCCACATACTCATTATACAATTCATACATTATGTACTGTAATCTAAATGTTCGTGTTAAGGGAAACAACAGAGATCCTGTATTTAATCGCCAAGTAAACAGCGCAATGTATATGTGTCTGTTTCAGGCCCGTGCGAAGGGACGGCTGTTTGATTGCAAAGCCCAGATATGTGTATAGAGCAGGGCCTGGAGGTCAGCACGGTAAACAATACTCCCTGTGATAAATCCTCCTGTCTGTTCTCTGTGTGTGCCTCGCTCTTTTGATTTATTCCTTCAGAGAGCATGAGGAGAAGGCAAAGAGAACACACAGATAAATAATTCAGAGGGACATTAACATCAAACAGTGCCGCGGGGAAACAAAAACACGGCCATTTGGGTCGATGTGCCGTTTTGTATTAAACCAGACATAGCACGAGTGTGTCTGTGTGCCACTTGGTATGGCCTTGCTGAGAGTGCAAGGCAGGTGGACATTAAGGCATGTGCGCTAGCACATTCGCTCTCACGGACAGATTGGATCACCTGCTCTATTTCGCTGCTGGAAATAAAGATGAGGCTACAGATCAGAGAGGAGGCCGGGACTAATTGATGCTGATGTTTTTGCATTACTTCAGTTGCAACCACTAATCCCCAGAGGACAAATAGACACTCTCAGATCAACAACTGTTGTGCTAATGATAAATAAGGAAAATTAGCCCCCAGGTGACTGCCTTGATGTTGTACATGTCCACAGGGATGCATTTCACTGGCGAACAACTCTGTGCGGTGACAGCGTCAGCCTCATCAGCTCCTGTTATAACATTTCCATCCACAGCAGCACAACTGCCCTGTCTCATTGCTGGAGGCCATGCAGCCTCTCTACTTGATACCATCTTTCCCCAAGTGTCTGTGTCAGCCCCTGGACCATATGGAAATGATGGCTTATTGTGGAAAACAATGATGTAAAGTTTAATTGAGCCAAAATGAAGATTTTGGGGGGGAAGAAAATTGGTCTGCAATGAAAAGCAGGAGTAAAAGATGACAGGTGGCTCATTCACTGCTGAATATTCCTTTTCAGTCATTCAGAAACACTTGAATTCCCAACAAAGACATTTAACAGATTTCACCGGAGGTTGAAAGAAACAATCACTGAAGGCAGCTGTGAGGTAGGAAGCGTGTCGTTCACTCGCGCGCATCCAGCTTCAGTAAATACAAAGTGCCTGGCTACGTCAGTACCCACGAGAATTTAAACAAAACTTGCAAACTTTGAGCCAGCGTTTATTAGTAATTTGTAAGCATGCACTAAGGGTTTTTATAGTGGGTGCTATAAATATACTGTCTGTTACAAATGGGCCACTGAGATAATAGCTGCTGACACATGGACACTAACTGGACTAGTTACATATATACAAACACACACAAACATAAGCACACACACATACTGGACTGGACTGGTATAGTAGTGTAAAGTATTGTAGGAAATGTTTGGTCCTGATATGGCAGCAGCAGCTGGTCTCAGTTTAGAGCTGTGAACACACAGACTAGGTTTTCGGAGTGACCTTGGAAAGTCTCTGGGGATTTTCACTTGTTTATCCATTCCTCAGTGAGGCCGCTCTTCTCTGGCTTGCATGAGTACCTGCTAATCACACTGTGCGCCCGCCTCATGTTATATGTATTTATGTGCGAATACTATCTACAAAGGTCATCCATCTGCTGTCATTCTGCTGAATGTCTGTAGCATGATTGCCCTCAACTTCTATTTGTTCTTGAAGAACTAAAAAAAAAAAAAAAAATGCACCATGCATGTGTGGCACACACAGGGCAACAGAGCATCATTTTACTTTGTTCCTAATGCCTCCAGCCTTTTTAGTTAACAACAAGACATGTCTTGTCATTGTACAATGCCCCAAAAGGGAACAGTTTTGCTGTTTTTACTGCTGGTAGCATGAGGCAGTGCCTGCAGCTCCTCCAGGATACCACATCCATACTGTATGTGCAGTTGCACAAAGGTTTGCTGTTTCTCCCAGCACAGTCTCAAGATCATGGAGGAGCTCTGCTGTTCCATGAGGAGAGCAGGACAGGGTTGAAGAAGCACATCATCCCAGCAGCAGGAACTGTATCTACTCGTTTTGAGGAGTAACAGGACGAGCACTGCCGGAGGTCCTTTTGTAGAGCTCTGGCAGTGTTTGCATGTTTCTGCCCAAATTGTCCGAAACAGACTCCCTTTCTTTTAGTGGGACTTGTGCCTACAGCCCAGCACCGTTTAGATTGACTGGCATTTACCCAAGCACTTCAGAACTGGCAGGTCCAGCACTGGAGTCCTGTTCTCTTTACGCAAAGGAGCAGGACCTTTAAGGGTTGATCATTTTGATTTCCAGTGACTGTATTTATGTGATTTTGTACTTCAGTAAAGATTTTAACCTTGAATCTTTCATTCATTCAGTGTTCCCTTCATTTTTTTTTTGAGCAGTGTATTTAGAAAGATACAGTCCTTCATAAACAGTGTGCCAGATTATAAAATATATGTCTGGTACAGTTAATGAAAGTTTTATTGAGTGTAACTGACATTAGCAGCCTTATGCAAATAGGGTCCATTTTTGGATGTCAAGCCAGGTCAAAGGTCAGCCTAAAAAGAATCCGAGTATATACCCAAGTATTTGTTCTAAAAGGTTTATTCTGCTATTGTCTGGACTGACTTAATCCTTAAATTTCATACTTTATTAGGTTTTTGTGGTAATTAAGTTAAAAATGTACACTGCAGTCTAATGTCAAAAGAAGACAAAATTAATTTTCAAAAGCACAGACCCCCTTGAGTGTAGACACACACTGGCTGATGCTGTTACAGTGTGTGTTAGCCTGTTTTTTTCTGCCCTGCAGAGGTTTCCCCCCACTCTCCACGGTCATGCTGCTGACCTCTGTGAAATTGCAAACGTCCTCCTATTTCCTCTTTCCATACCACTTATACTGGTCTTTCTGTAGGCTGCAATGAACGATTTGCCTGTGCCTCGCCATGTCATGCTTTTCACACATTTTTTTTTTCTTTTTCTTTTTTTCATAATCTCTTGTGTAAAACAAGTGGGTGGAATTTTAGAGCCAAATTGACCCATTTAATACAAAATTTATAGTAAGGTCTTTGCCTACAACTCTCTCCATTAACTGGGCAGTCTGAATTAACGGTGTTATGAAATGTTTCAGTTGTTCTGAGTCTGTACCCGATTCTGGGAGCTTTTGTTGATGTATAATGGTCATATGAGTTTTATTTGACTGTTGAGATTCAGGAACTGTCCCCCACATCCCAGTAAAATCCCCATGTTCGCTGAACAGTTTTCCATTGAAACGATCGCTCTAAGAGCTCCCAGCTCAGTCTCCATGTGACACAATCTGCTGTGTCAGCAGTCTTGAAATTGTCAAATGAATGCAAAAGAACAAAAACAAACTCAAATTGAGAGTCACTGTGTTACTCTGACTGTGTGTTTTCTGCATACAGTGCAAGTTTTGAGGCCTAATTTAATACTCTTCTATTTATGCTGTTTTTGCTTTGATGTATCCCATTAGCAGATACTGTTCGACATTACATCATCGTACTGTGAAGAAGGCATTGTAAAAAGAAACGAAGAACTGAACCCACGTCTGATCTTCAGTTTCAGCGCTCTATAATTTCTCAGTATATATTGTGACAATAAGGATTAACAGACTCTTCCTCTCTGATTTAGGATTACTTGTGTTTTCTATTGTGATGGCTGTGAGAACAAGGCTAGAATGCTGATGGTATTATGGGTGACAGATTTACAAGGATAATCTCCTCCAAGGGTTTAACAGCAATTTGTAGAGCGTCTTATCACTTTATCCCACTGCATTAAAGTCTATAAGAAGAATTACAGTGAACCAACATGATTAATGATGATGATCAGTGATGATAAACTTCAATCTTTTTTTTTTTTCAACTCACTGTTCAGGTCGGTTTTCAGAGTCTGTTAGGATGTCTTCCTCTTTTGGTGGTCTACTGAAATTTCCACTAAAGGCAAATCAATGCAAGACTAAACAAAGTGTTCTGGTGTGGTTTAAGTTAGCTCGAGATCTGAGGAACTGCTGAGAACTTTGAGGGAATAGATCAGCAGCTATAATCATGACTAATCAAATCTTTACTATTTAAAAGAAGGAAAATACTCAGTCACTGCTTTTGTCTGGTTGTGAATGCAGAACAGTGTGTAGTAGTATTTGACTTGGAGCCAAAATCAAATTTGGCAGCAAATTAATGAAACAATAAAAAGGAGCCAATTCAACAGAATACAGTATAACATCTCCACAGCTTCTATAGTGGGCTGAGTATCATTGCAATGTTATAATAACATATGGAGCACTTTTTGGTTTTATTAATGTATTGGCCAGCTGTTTATTCAAAACATCAATTAAAACCAAATTGACTTCATAAATGATATTTTTGGTCACAGTACTTTTTTTTTGTTGCATTTTCCATAACTGCAAATACATCTTTAAAGCACTGTATTAAGTATTTTTTTTTCCTGCCATTATTTCCTGGACTGCACTTTCCTCTCTTTGTGACTTTCCTGCACAAACACTGCAGCGCAGTCTATGATTGCCCACTCATAAAACTCAAAGTGAACGTCGTAAATGGTAACGATGGTGGAAAATGCCCAATCACATATACGGTTTAGCATCGCTCCACTCCGTGGGCCTCTCCGTTTCTGTGGCTCTGAGTGTATCTATATGTCCATTCTGGCTTCTTGTGTTACATCAAGCCCTGGAGATGCTTTTCTGGTGAGATGCAGCGTCCTAAAAAGCCCTACTGTTACCATGACAACCTGGGAGAGGAAAAAAAAAAAAAAACTCAACCTGGTTCAAAATGCTTCCCTTGTTTTTTTAACCTGCCCGGCGAACCTTATCATCGGCTCAATGAAAGCTGCACCTGCAACAAGCCAGCACTGCTATTTCTGCTGTTGACTGCTGAATGTGATAGTACTGGTGAATCCCCCCGTCGACAATATGAGCTGGAGTGTTTTGGGAAGATTCCACCTCCTTAAGATTGCTCTGCTGTTCAAAAACTAGATGAAGAATTCGGCCTGACAGAATAATACCACCAGCAACACTCACAACAATAATGGCTGGATATGAACATGTACTGTATATTATCTGCTACATGCCTTTAAACTACTTCTTCTTCTATTTCTTTTTCTTTCAGCTGCTCCTTTTAGGGGTCAGCAGTAATTCACCAGCGGATCATCTGTCTACATCTTACTCAATCTCTAGCATCCTCATCTGACACACCAACGCTTTGCATGTCTTCTGTCACTACATCTATGAACCTTCTTTGTGGTCTTCCTCTTTTCCTCTTCCATTTTCAGTCTTCTTTGTCCAATGTAACATCTATCACTTCCCTGTACATGCCCAAACCGCTTATCTAACTTTATCTCCAAGCTGCTCAACCTGAGCTGTCCCTCTGATATACTCATTTCTAATCCTGTCCATTCTGGTCACTCCTACTTGTAACTCCCAAAATCTGAGCATTTTCTGCTCTGCCACCTCCAACTCAGCCTCCTGCCTTTCTGTTAGCACCACCCTCTCCAAACCATACATCACAGCAGGTCTCACTACAATCTTGTAAACCTTTCCTTTCACTCTTGCTGCTGTCCTTCTGTTACAAATCGCCCATGATACTCGTTCTCCGCCCTGCTTGCACTCTCTTCTTCACCTCTCTTGTCCATATACTGTCCAGTATGTGGCACGTGTCTTCAAGCTACAATACAGACATCCCATAAACAGCCATATATAGTTCTGATAGTTATTGATGCACAGTTTGTAATCTAAAACAAAAAAATCAACTCAGCCCTTTCAAACTTATACCCAGTATCGTCTTAATGAATTCACAATGAATCAGTACAGTTTAAAAAATATCTAGGCAAGCATGCACACATGACTGTAAACATGAAGCTAACACACCAAATTATATTTGTCATAACTCGAGAAAAAAACTGCCCAGTAAACACTTGTAAAAGGAGGCTTTGAGACAAACAGTGTTACAGAAACCTGCCAAACAGTGTGAAGTAACACAAATAAAATACCAGAATTTCACTAACCAGAACTGCAACACAGACTTCTTGAACAGGTTGTTACCTCAATTAACCACATGGCAATTTGTCAAACAAGTGCATTTACATCAGGTCCGGTTCTGCAACTTGAAATAGCAGAGATGAGGCTTTGCGCTCAGCCAGCAGACCGGTCAATTCCCACCTGCCAATCACACCCTAGTAACGCATAACTTCAGGAAATAATTTCAATTTGACAGAATGGCCATTACAAAATGATGCATTCTGTACACATAGAAGGAAAAACAGATGTAGATTCTCAAACAATTTTTTTGTACTAAAAATCTTAAAATCTTAAAAATCAATGTGTGAGAGTACCGCGCAGCTAAAACGAGTGCAGGCTATGAATTAGGTATCGTTGTAAAGTGTACAGCGCTGGCTGTCGTATCTATAGCCACTGTCGGGTGATCGCAGTCCTCAATTTATTTATTTTTAAAGCTGATGATGCTTGAAAAACAGCTGTGATAATATGAAAGCCTATTTGATATGAAAGCGCCTGTGATTCTATGTTGTAAAGGCAATTGGACAAATCTACAAAGAACCACCTCAGGGACAAAGTAGCAGCACAGGTCATTTGATCTCATTTGCTCAAACCAATCTATTACAGTATGTAGGTCTCACAGTACAAAACATTTTGTTATTTTATTTCCCCACAGCACCGTTAAACCGACTCTCAGGGTTCCTCCCTATGACCAGATGTAAACCCCTGGTTACATCACATGATTAAAATGATCATAGCTGCGATGCTGGTACATGAAAATATAAAAAGATGCCATGTAGTTATACATAAATAAATAAATAATCATTATTATTATCATTATTACTATTGATTTAAAAGCGATTGTAATCAGCAATGCCCCCCCCCCCCATGCTTTATCTATAAGGATCAACCTGTAATTATTTCAGTGTTCCTCCTTTCTGTGTTGCTGGGCAGTTTATCCTTTAACAGCTGATTATAAGTTAAAAGAACCTTAACCTGCAAATTAAGTAAAGCTACTGTATCATATAAATGAAGTAATATTTCCCTTTGAAATATAATTTAAATATAAATGCAAATGCAAATATAGATATAAGCCACAATATACATAACAGACAAAATTACTGGCATGTTTAACCAGAGTCTTTCTTCACCTTTTTTTCTATCTGGCACGATCTTGATGCCTAAAACAAGATGCTGCTATTAATATGTACCTACAGGACTCTAACACATATTTGACAGTGTGCAAATCAGACTTGTGTAACTGAGTAGACGGCCGCTTCTCATTACACAGTCTTGTTCTTGCTTCTCAAATGATGCGTTTCATGCAACGCAAAGTAGCAGCAAGTATAATTTCATTTTGACATCTATAATTTAATATATATGGATGGAGAAAAACGTCACAGAGTATCCCGCAGTAAAAGGCATTAAGTGGCATTATTGTTTCGACTGGAAGTG
>VUQJ01006643.1:13393-28509 GCA_015108635.1 Andinoacara biseriatus | reverse complement strand
AGTTGGATGCACCCACATGTTCTTCACTCGCTCGCTCACAGATACAACACAGACGTATACACACGGTTCCTCATTCAGCAGCGGGGGTGGATGGAGAGCAGAGGGAGAGGCGGTGGGCATTGTGCTCTGAAAGGGAGACGCAACAAGTCAGAGATACGGGAAGCAGTGGATCCCTGGATGGAAAAAAATGGCTCATTGTAGGATATGCTGAGCCGGGAGAACAAAGCATGCTGTACATGAAGTGAACCTTCCCGCTCTGTTATTCCTTATTCTGCTAATCCCGGCTCTCCTCCTCCCTCAGTGGCTCTAATCATCCTGTTTTTTATTGTCTGCAGCCGCCGCTGCTCACCTGCAGTGGGAGGGCAGATTTAATGTCATGACATTAAACTTTTGATACTAACTGAAATATGTCTGTAATTCCAGGGATCTTGTTTACTTTAAGCAAGGCTCCTCCTGCTTTTTCCTGCATAAAGGAAATTCTTATTCCATCCCAGAACATATTTCAGGCAGAGCCAAAATCCTCATAAATATAAAGAACAATGACTATACTGCTTAAAAAGTCATTTGCTTCCTGGACTTTTTTTTGGATGGAAAATGTAGTCTGAATCACATTTTTTAAATGCCTTTATTGTGAAATGGTGGTTGAAATACACTCAAAAGCAGTTTTTATAGCTGCCTAATTTCCACATATTTGTCACTTATAAATGCGGAATATCTGCAGCTTTTTTTCTCCATCTGTAAACAAAAGTGTAGATGCCCACATCCACACACCAGGGGGCGTAGTAGAAAGGACTCATGTTTATATCTGTCAAAGTAAAGTAGAAAAAAAATGTTTTGATATCCACTTTGGCTCTTGTGTCCTAAGACAGCCCCATCCTTTCAAAATAAGGCTGTCTCTGGGGTATGTAAAGCTCATTTAAAGCCTCTGAATGAGGAAATGCTTTGCCATCTATAACAGTGTGTGTGGATGAATTACTGTCCTCTTTCACTTGACTGTGTTTGGAGTGTGTTGGTACTGTGACTCACAGTCAGTGAAACACAGCAAATCTCTTTCCATCCTTCCTTTCCTTTCCTTTCCTTTCCTTTCTTTCTTTATATTTTCACTCTTCCTGCCTTTTTCTTTCCTTTCTTTATGCTTTCTCTCTCTCTCTCTCTCTCCCTTCCTTTCCTTTCCTTTTCTTTTCTTTTCCTTCTTTTCTTCTTTTTCTTTTTTCTAATTTCATTTTCTTTTTTTAACCAGTCATCCTCTTCTTCTAGACTTCTTTCTTTTTGCTTTTTTGTTCTAGTTTTTCCTTTCTCTTCTCCTTACTTTTTTCACTTGTTCCTGTTACTTTCCACTCCTTCCCTTTCTTTTGTTTTTGCTCCTTTCTTATCTTCATTCCTTCATATTGTTCTTCTTCTGTCCTACCTTTACTACCCCCTGTTTTTTCCTTTTTGCCCTCTCTACCCCTCACCTCCTCTTCTGGACTCCTTTTCCTTCTCTCTGTCATTTTCTGTCGCTTCTTTCCTATATTTTTGTTTGTCTTATGTAAATTTTCCATTTTTGTCATGTTAGTTTTTTTCCTTTATACATTTCTCTTCCTCTTATCTTTTATATCTTCCATTCTTTCCTTTTACTACCTCTCTTCTCTATCCTTAATCTTCCTTTTTCTTTCCTTTCATTGTTTCCTCCTCCCTTCTCTCTTTGCCTCCTTTCTTACTCGTGTTAAATGTTCTGCTATCTGAGAAGGATCAGCTTTGTCTTTTCTCCCCCTCTGTCTCTGTCACTCCTCTATCTCTCTCCTCCATCCATCCACCCCCCTCCACCTCTCTCTCCATCTCCTCTCCACTTTGTCTCTGTGTGGAGACGGATTCAGGCAGGCCAGCAGTTACCAGGCAACAGGCTACATGCTCATTGGCTCCATCTCTGCCTCTCGTTCTCTCCCCGGCTCCTGCATGGGGTTAACTGCTGTTATGTACTGTTGGTTACTCATAGCACGGTCTCGGGGGGGTTCGGCACACAGCCATTTTCTATTTTCAGGATGAACTTTTGCATGGGTGCCGCCTGGTGAGGTAACAAGTGGAATTGCCGTATTACCTCGCTGAGTGGCTGCAGAGATGCTCGCTGCTGCAGCCTAAAGCATCAATCATCTCTTTAATGTGACAAATCACTTTAAGGACACCAAAAGATGCATGCAGTGCATTGTAAAAGATTATTGGGAAGAGAATGGGATTAGCACTGCTGGAGCAACACACATTGTTGGCTTTTTTTTATAAATTGAATGCTTAAAAAATAAATATCTGTAAATTTATGTTCTTTATTCATACAGCACAACTAAAAATAGGAAAAAAGTGGGGTCAAAGACCTGAATATGATGCAGAAATACAGGAGGAAAGGGTTTTTTCCGCACTTTAAAAAGGCTCCAGGACACTGAAATCAATATGAATCTTTTGCAAGAAAATTGATGGATATTTTACAAAGAGAAAAATATTCCTCCCACAGTCCAAAGACATGCACTTACTGGGGTTAGGTTAATTGGCTAATCTAAATTGCCCATAGGTATGAATGAGAGTGTGAATGTTGTCTGTGTTTCTGTGTTGGCCCTGCGACAGGCTGGCGACCTGTCCAGGGTGTACCCCGCCCTCGCCCTATGTCAGCTGGGATAGGCTCCAGCCCCCCCCCCGCGACCCTTCAAGGAAAAAGCGGAAGCGAATGGATGGATGGATGGAAAAATATTGTTAGAATATGAGCAAAAAATAAATAAATCTGAAATTCTTTTGTTAAACCATTACAAATAAATGTATTAAAAGTATTTTATTTGGCTAAATTCTAGTCCCTTGTTGAATATAAACTATCACTTTAAAATGAGCACAAACAAACACAGGAAAGAGAAGATGAAAAACAGCATCAACAAAAAGGCTAATAAGATGTTTGTTTAATTTAAATACAAATGAATAGACATAAATAAAAAATCAAATAAAGCGGTATATGCAAAGAGAAAAACTTAATTAGACAAAAAACAAATTTTAAAGGTTTAGAAACAGTAAAAGAAAAGCAATTAAGAAATTAATAAAAAGGTCGATGGGTTGTAAACAGACATGGATCTTTTTGGATAAAGAGTTAAATTGTTAACCAGACTGAAACTCTTTTTTCACATGAGGGCAGTTATGAACCAGAGAAACTCAGCAGCTTCTCTGGTTTCTCATTTATAGAGATGGCTCCTTGAGGCCTGTTTTTAATGAGCGATCTGCTCCCTGCATGAAAACTTCAGATCCATGAACTCATTTTAATAAAGGGTGGCGTAAGCCTGCTCTATGACATAATGACGAGACAGCATTTCCAGTTTTTCCAGTGGGAAAATGGTTCTGCATGAAAGCTGTGCTGGAACAATCATTGTTACTGATATAACCCTAGTTCTATGAGTATGTATATGCACCACTGGGTTTCAATGGGTTCTGTAAGGCAGAAAGAGGCAAGCGACCCCTTGGCTTCACCCCAGCAGTATTTATGGAAATGTAGTAATTCATGTAGTAATGTCAAACAGTAGTAACAGCAATAAGAGGTCAAACAGCCCTCTCCAAGTGGTAGAGATGATTTCAAGATGGCTGCATTTCAGTTTCATTGAGTATTTTTTTTAGTTTGTTACTTAATTAGTGTCCGTCTCAGTGTATAAGTGGCAGTGGGTAGTGCTCACCTTGCAGCCGGAGGGTTGCTGGTTCGAGCCCCTGTCCCTGCGCTGCGTTGTGTCCTAGTCTCTGGCTGCATGACCGTAGATGCTCGTCTCTGGATGAGTGATCTGGAACGATTATTTCATTGTGTGCCTTGTGTGCGCAATGAGTTGAATCTAACATCTAACATTATCATTTGTGGATGTAGTTTGATTAGCATGCTAATTAGTATTAGCTGATGAGTTACCACTCCGCCTTCCCATCTAAATGCGGCCACTTCTGGCTCCAAAAAACAAACAAACAAATGTGACAATGGATAAAATGCTAATGTTGCGACTTTAACATTCTGACTCTAAGGGGTGCTCCGGCCATATTTCATTTATAGTATATCTAATGAGAGGACAAAGAAGTATAGCAGTGATAACAATTATTATTTGAAATAATTTCACTACAGTAACAAAAACCATTAATAATTAATTATTATCCAACACTGGCACAGCAAGGAAACCTGTAATTCAGTCCAGCTAGTATTTCAGTTTCTCAGTATATGATAATCTTTTTAAAATTTTCCTAATTAATGAAAAAAATATAATTTTAGAAGAACTGACGGCAGATTTTAAAAATTGCCCCGTAAGAGTGTTTTAGCCAAACAATAGGATAAATATGAATAGCACTAAGACAGAAGATGCAGTCTTTCCGAGATTTTGTACTAAAAAAAATCTTGATCTTCAGATTTTTTATTTTAATGACTTCACAGTTTGATATCATGTAAGGTTTTTTGATTTGAAAGCAGAATCAAGGTTCATCCGCTTCCTTTGTTTTTTGAAAAGTGTTTAAAGCCTCGGCTTTTTGTTGCAGTGGAGAGTATCCTGTGTGTGATGTGTCAGCATCTCTGAGAAGAGCTGTCCCTCTGGGTAAAGATGCCCCTGTTTTTCACCTCAAAGCAGGAGAAAGATAGATGGTGTCACTCTTTTCCTGCAGTATTTTTTGATCAAGGAGAGGGAACTTCTGTTCTCAGGAGGAAAGGGGCGCAGCGAGACAGAGAGAACGTGGCGAGAGGAAAACACACAATTAAAGCTTTGAAGCAAACTTTGTTCACTGCGGTTTCCCCCATTGAGATGATGCTTTGTAAATGTCTTGAAGAGCAGAAGCTGTGCCGACACCAGCAGCGGACGGCGATATTACTCATGTGTACGTGTGTGAAATCTGTGGACCTCTTGTCCTGTGCTGAGTGTGAGGCAAATGGACGGGATGCATGATGACGTGTTTATTCACGATGCTAATTAGACATGACACATAAGTGTTGATCACCATGGAGTCTGAACTCTTTTTTTCTCTTCCTCCTCATAGGGACGAGGAAGAGCTGCGGAAGTCGTTCTCGGAGCTTGGGGACAGCCTGTGTGAATCCAACACCTCCAGATCGATGAAGAGGGTGGGCAGCAGCGGGAAGCCCCTGTCGGACGAGTCGCAGCCCACGGGAATGCTGCTGTACAAAAACGGATTCCTGGTTCGCAAAGTCCACGCCGACTCAGATGGAAAGAGAAGTATGAGTTCTAGATTCAGACGATGCTTTGAAACATTTGGCTGCTGCCCAGAGAGTCATAAGTGAAACTACAGGTCGTGTCATGTGGAGCAGCATGTGGTACAGCTTTTCTGTGCCAGCACAATGCACGATAATCCATGCAGGGCATCTTGTTTTCTGACCGCTTTAATTCCAAGAAAAACAACCAGCATTAAATGTCACATTAGTTACTAAAATGCCTGTAAAATACGTATTATTATTTAATAAGAGGTAGGCCAGTATTTGAATTGAAAAAACTGAAACAAAGCCAAGCGCTCCATTATTTACTGCATTACATTTACTGCAAGCTTTCCAAAGCCTGAGTCACAACCAGATGTAATCACCTGCACATTTTCACAGGTTACCAATCTGTTAGTCATCAGAATGGATTATATCAAAAAGAGCTACCCAGTATTGCTGCTTGTTTATATATAATTACCCCCAACTTTTTGATATGTAACTAGCAGCATGCACGAGTCCTTTGGAGCTGGGGCCTTGGTGCATCAGCAGCAACAATATGGACAATATGGTTAAAAAAATAAATAAAGTGCAGCATTTTACTGCATACATTAAAAGACCGAAGCTTCCTCGAGAAATAGTGTCTGCTACATTTCCAGGGAGATATCTGTAGCTCTCCACCAGCATGGAAATGCTGTTTAACTTAGTGGCAGATTTTAGGAGGCCTGACTCTTTTCATATAGGCTGTGTGTTATTACCACTCCAACAGTTCCCTGTACTCTGTCGCCTCCGCACCCCTGACACACCTCACAGCCTATATGAAAATGTTAATGGACATCAGTATAAACATATAACATGTAAAAACCTGCTTATTTACATTTGTATCACCTAAGAAGGTCACATAAAACTATACAAATGATATCCAGATACACAGTAAAGCACATAAGCAGAACACAACACACCAACCGAATAAATAAATAAACTGAATTACATTTAGTTGAAGGAAATCACAGATTAGTGCATTAATTTTAGCTCTGTGTGCCGAATGAACTGCAGTGTGTTCTTTGATTTTAATGAGAGGTAAAGCAGGTTGTAGAATGCAGGTGTGTACAGATGGTTATGAAAGCAGCACAGACGGGATTTTCAGATATGTCAATAATAATGAAGGTGAGACTAATAACTGTGATGAGCAGGGAAATCTGTGTGTTGGGTTTAGTGGACAGTCGCTAAAACACAGAGCGCAACAAATATGGCAGTTTTCTTTCAGATACTTTATATGACCCACATGTTAGCTGTGTTGGCCCGACAAGAAGGTTTTGTAACTCGAGCCCACCTCATGACTTTTAGGCCACACAACATTGTGTGCACGTCCAGTTTTGATTGAAGATTTGCTGCCAAAGTCTTACCAAGCTAAGAGCATGATGTAACGTTTGTATCCATGATGAAAGTCTCTAATTAACATTTCATGTTCTCTGCTCCTCGCCAGCACCGAGAGGGAAAAGAGGGTGGAAGACTTTCTATGCCATCCTGAAAGGGCTGATTCTCTACCTGCAGAAAGTAAGTTTCTCACAGTAGTGAGTAGTGAACAAGAAGCAAAGTGTAACAGCTACTGCTTGATATTCATTATTCAACCTTTTAAATAACGGTTGACTGCATCTCCATAAACATCCTGTTTGACTTTGATGCCAGCAGCAGGTTTTTAGCAGAAGGCGTCTCTTTGTCCCTGCGGTGAATCTCTGTAGAAACCAAACAACAAAGTTTTCCACCAAATGTTACCTGCATGCCTGCCTGCGCACAAGCTCTTAACATGATTTATTTAAACCAAATATCAGCGATGAAATAGAGCAGCTTTGCACTGACAGCTCAACGAGCAATCTGTCCACTAGAGTCACGTTTTGGTGCCTACTTCCTGTTTACATGAATAATGTTGCTGTGACATAATGTCCTCATGCAGCCGGCCTCGGCACCGAGCAGAGGACCCATACAGAGCGGTGGGCCCGGCTTTGCTGAGGGGGTAACCGCTGCCAACATAACAGGCCCTGCTGCTCCAAACTGCCTCTGAGTGCAAGGAAAAATGTGCCTGTAGTGATGCTGTGGCTGTGCTCTCTGAAATAACAGCAACTACAAGCACTCTCAGTACAGCGCATACTACTCTGCAATAGAAACTACCCAATGTCATCATACTTTATCACATATAAACAGATCCGAAAGACTAGAAATGTATTTTACTGGCTTTTAAAATCTGTCATATATGATTTGTAAATAGTAACTAATTGTTCATTTCTGTATTCATGTTTTTTTGGTGGCTGCCAACATTAAAAACAGGTTTCACAGAGTGATTTAAAGGTGAGGGGGCTGAATTCAAATCAGTTTTTTTCAGCTTAATGCCAAGTACAATAAATTATAAGAATATAATTATAAACACGTGCAACCTTATTGAGATCAGGTTAAAAAAATAAAAGCATAAAGGAGAACATGTTATCACATTAACTCAGGTATGAGATAACTAATATTAATAAATATGAATTAAAGTTAAACATTAGTTTGAGAAGACTTTGCTCAGTGTTCGTCCACAGCTTCATTCTCCCTTAAAGGACATTTATACTTCTGCCATGAATCCAACACATCTTCAAATATATATATGTATTCTTGCTGTGGAAGGATGTTATTATAGTTAACTCAAATTAAAGCTAGGATTGAAACACATTTATGTAACTGGAAATCAAAAATGAAAACCAGACCTTTGAAGAAAATACAAACTACCTGAGATGCTGATTGTGTACTTACAGAACCATGAAAATATGCAGTAAATGTCTATTTTAAGTCTTTGTCACTAAGATCAGTACAAGCACCTGTGGAGCCACTGATGTCTGCATAACTCTGACTTTTTCAGTATAATCAAATAATGAAAACTTTAATCAGAGACTCTTACTGTGGATGAAAACAGAGCTTAACATCAGTTCTTCATGGGAGTATGTGTAAGTGTCACACTCCTCCTTTAAAGAAGGTCAGAGGTCACAGTCAGCATCTGCAATGAGTGTTTGGACCACAGCATTCATGTATTCTTTATACCTTTGTGCCAGGGGGAGTACAGGCCTGATAAGCAGCTGTCTGACGAAGACCTGAAGAACGCAGTATCCATCCATCACTCTCTGGCCATGAAAGCTTCAGACTACAGCAAGAGACCCAATGTATTTTACCTGCGGACGGCGGACTGGAGGGTGTATCTCTTCCAGGCACCGTGAGTCTCTTTATGCTCTTCTCACTGAGCTGGACTGTGCACAAACACGCATGCTGTACAATGCTGAGCAGCATCTGCAGAAGAGCAGAAAATGCAGTGAGCAGAAAAACGCCACTGACCTGCAGTCTCTGTCCAAACTACACTGGCATAAGTAGGTGGACACCCCTGTTTTCACTCCAGTTTCAGTCCAACAGCAGGAAGGAGAACCCAGATGGATGGATGTGGGTGGATGTTGGGCTGGTGGAGGGGTTGAAACAGCAGGAAGTCATGCAAGCAAGGAGCAGCACTGACATTTCAGAGGCGAAGAGGGGAATGACAGAGCTTAGAGGCACAAACCATGATGTGTGTGTTTGGTATGTGATGCAGCGCCGCTGAATGCGCTTCTGGGCTTTGCTCTAGTTCAGTTTGTGCCACCTAAAAAGGAAGGCCGACCTGTGCCGCATACAGTCATGCACGTATATGCATTTCTTATGAATATGTCTGTTGTGGCTTCATGAGCCCTGCTAACTTTTACGCTTTACGTTTAGCTGGTTATTGATGCTGGTCTGTTTACATATGAGAGGCTGACGTTATGCAGCATTATGAAGAATGTTGCAGGTCATTTCAGTCTGATGGTCAGCCATGTTTTTTGGAGCTAATTCATATATAAGATGGCTCGCAGGATGGAGGCTGGACAAAGAAACTGATGCTGTTCTGATGCAAAACTCAAACTGCCAATAAATTCGTAATGAAGCATTTGCAGTAGTGAAATAAAATGAACACAATACATGAATGATAAATGGTGATAAAAAGGAAACTCAAAGGCAATTTCACATAAAGTAAAAGTCTGTAGAGATGTGTTTTCTGTAAGTGGTCAGCATCAATTCAACAACTTGCAGAAAGCCAGGATTGGGGTTCTTGAACCAATCGCAGGTTCTTCTTGTGACTCAGAGATGAGTAGAGGCTGTTTCAGCATCACAATACCACAGTACAATGCTGCTGCTGATCCCAGCTAAAGGCCCCATCCCCTCAGCACCTGTGCTCATGCACCCACAGGTCAGGGATACAGGAAGAAGATGTATAGTGAAGGTGAAGGTGAAGGTGTGTCTGCGTGTGCATTAGCAGGATCCAGGAAGTGGCACATGAGTGGCCACATGTTTCATCCCCCAGGAGGACCAGCTCTGTGCTCCAGTTGCATTTGTCCCAGATACCGTACCCCTCTCTGTGTCTTTCTCCTCGTCTCTCTCTCTCCTCACATCTCTCCCCGAAGATTTAAGCAAGGCTGTCTGATTCGATCTGATATCACTCGTGAGCCCCTAATGGCCCGTTACTGTAAAACAGGCCTTTTTCTCTCATCTGTTAATTGGCTCTAAAATGATTTCTTTGTCAACAGCAGCACTGCGTTCTCTGATAATTATCCCTTTGATGTTGGAAAGCAGCCATGAGCTGATGTGAGCGGTACTGCAGGGGAGAAGCATTTGTACTGGATATGTTTCAGAGTTTAAGATTTGTTTGTAATTAAGTGTGTGTGTGTGTGTGTGTGTGTGTCACCATCACAGGAATGCAGAGCAGATGCAGTCTTGGATCACACGGATCAACACAGTGGCCGCCATGTTCTCATCTCCTCCCTTTCCAGCAGCCATCGGCTCGCAGAAGAAGTTTAGCCGGCCGCTGCTGCCAGGGACGATGTCCAAACTGTCTGAGGTATCCTGACTTTAAGGAATCCAGCAGGTGGCCCATACCGCTCCGAGTATAGAAAGTAAATAAAAGATGGGTATAGCTTCTGGATCAGAAAGTGAAGCCAGTGTTTAAGTGGCTTAAAACTCCATTCTGTCTCTGACCAGCAGCCCATTCATCCTCCATTAAAAGAATAAGAGTCACAGGGTCTCTCAGATCAGGCTTAAGGCACAAATTTTAAGGTACCCTCCCCTTTTCCAGGAGGAAGAAGTAACTTCTAATTAGGATCTGTGACAAATGCTGCTATTAAATGGATTTTTCCATCACCTACTGTACAATGTGACTATGCTGTTAAGGTTCATTCAGGCCTTCTTGTTCTTTATTATTAGCCTTGAAGCACTTTTCCAGGATGTGTGTGCAAATATATATAAAAAGTTCCATGAAAGCCATTTATTACTGACTCTGAACCTACATCTGTAAGTGTGTGGAGTTTCCTCCATAAAGGTTCTGCACATGTGAGTGTAGTTCATAATCAGACTCTGTGTTGGAGGCGTTCCTTCAGACTTCCACTAAAGACTAGTTGGTTCAAACAGCACTTAAGACAAGGGACCCTCCATGTGATCTGTGACCTGAAATCACTTTTTGTAAACTATGATATCCATGAGAGGAAGAGGATGATGAAGGAGGGTGGGCCTTCTTTCTGGCTGCTGCACCATATGAGCAGTGACAGGGTTTAGTAGTTATGAAAGCACTCATCCTCTAGATGGATCTTGATGAAGTTTGTAAAAATGTCAGTGCTAATGTGAAAGAAAGATCTAAGTGGACCCAATCCGTGCCAGGAAAACGTTCCCCCAGGAAAACAGTTCAGGGTCAAGAGTTCAAGTTTTTCTCTCATAATTTTGGTTTTAACCTTGTGTTTTCAGGAGGAGCAGGTCAGGTCTCACGAAACTCGATTCAGAGCTATCTCCACTGAACTGGCTGAGCTGCGCTCGTATCCACCTGACCGCAAGGTGAAAGGACGCGAACTGGACGAATACCGCCAGCGAGATGAGTATCTGGACTTTGAGGTGAGCTGGATTCAAGAATGAATGGCAGAAACTAGCTTCCATACGAAGCGATTCTTTTCACAGTCCTAAATGTAACTTTTTTTCTTGCACTTTGTAGAAAACGCGGTATGGGACCTACATCATGTTACTGCGAGCTAAAATCCGAAGCGGTGAGGAAGACCTGTCTGTGTTTGAGTTGCAGCTGTTGGAGGACAACGGGCTTCAGAGGGCCCACTCCAGCCCAACGCTGCAGGACAGCAGTCAGGCCAGCCTGGCCAGCAGCACCAGGGATGGAGGCAACAGCAGCAAAGCCAGCGGCTGCAGCAGCAGCAAGCAGCAGCGGCAGGAAAGCCAGAGACACAGCTACCGACAGGCCGTCAAGAAGTGAGACGGGGCGGGGGCGCCGGGAGCGGCACGGCGTTGCACTGCCAGCGGCAGGCTGTCTCCCTGCAGAGGTTTTGTTTGGAGCTCTGCGTGAAGGCGGGAGCAGGAGTGAGGGCCTACCCCACGCCCTCCCCCAAAACACGACGCCCTACCCGGCACCCCAATCTTCTCATCTAACAGAGGAGGTGCAGATCCTGTGACTGGCAGAGAGGCTGGTGCAGGAGGTAGAAGGGACCGCAGCGTGGTCACAGATCTGCAGACAAGGTGTCTTTGAGAACGCACGCTGGGTGCCGCAGCAGACTGTGAGATAAAGAGGCTGCTTACGGATCGGACGGGGCAGCGCACAGGGACCTACATCCTGCATCCTTTCCTTTTTCTCCCGTTTTGTTCTTTCAAGGCACCTCCGGCCGTGTTCTCGCACCTTTTTTCTTGACCTTTCACTCCGTTTTCTGGGACCAAACATGTTTACACACTTTGAATGGTCATCACATTATAGACGACTGATGATTTGATTTCCGTTGAATTTCTGCCGCCACTCTGGAGGTTAAGCGCTGTAATAAAAACTTAGGAAACATCAACAGGTCTTACGGAGCCATTACATTCCAGCTCCTTTTTTGTGTTCACATTCCACACAGGAATTACAGCTTTCAGCTCCTGTATGTTTCACTCAAGGTGGTATCGAGTAAAATCAGAGTGTGGCTGCAGTATACGACGTGATGAGATGGTGCTGCTCCGTCAGCTCAGCTTTCCTCCTTTCTTCAGTTGTGACAACGTCGGTAGAAGTTCACAGAACTCCAAATATGCAGCAACATGCTGCATGACACAGAGAGAAAGAGGTCTTTTTTTGGCTCTGCTTGAACTCAGACATCTCTCGCTTTCGCTTCTGTCCTGTGACGTGCTTCTGTTCTCTTTCTTGGCCGAATGTTGTTTTCTGCAGTGATCCGCATGCCTGCATCCAGCACTGCTTCTTCTAGGGCTTTTTACTACTTTGAGGGCAAAAATTTGAGAGCAGGAAAACTGCTTTCGGGTGGGGGTTGGTTTAGTCATTCTCCTCATGCCAGTGCCATCCCAAACATGTGTAATCTTTGTACTTCTAAACCCGACTCACTGGACAGACCCTGAATGTTCTTTGTTTCCGATATTTTTACAGTATTTTACAGTCATTTGTTGGTGTTGAACCTCATGTGTACGTCAAATGTGTGATGAAATATCTCTCTGTAAACATCCAGGATATGTTGTATATAACGCACCAGATATTGTAGGATATATGACTATATTTACAATATATTCAACACACTGATGTGAAGCTGCTTTAGGTACACACACAGTTTTCTCCTTGTATGTCCCAAAATTACTACATGGTAGTCACATTATTTTATTTTTTCTTACAAAATTTATGAATATTATCAAAGTAAGTCTATCAAAGATTATTGAGGCTGTTATTTTGCAGAATTTTACTGTATAAAGGAAATTCTTATGAAGATTTCAGCTCCAGTGGGAACTATTCCAAAGACAGATCATGCTCCAAGTCCTCTGAGAAGTCAGCAGCCAGCCTGGTAACACCCCTGGGCAGGTCATTTGAAGCCCCCGACCTAAATGAATGAGGGAGAGAGCCGTAACTCAATGAAACAGAACAACTGGATTTATAACGAAACACGTCAAAATATTAACTGATTTTACCCCAAAATAAGGTTTGAAAGTTCCACTTGTGTAACTGCAGTGCTAATTCATGCTATCAATGACCATAAGGCAAGAAAAGTTCACTTTAAGCCCGCCTCGACACAGGTGAAACTGCAGATCCAAAGGTCTTCTAAATACTCAACCTCCCAGTCTCTGCACTTCCTGTTTCATAGGGGGCGCTGGTGAGATAGTCCAGAATAACGAGGATCTGTGGAGCCCACAAATATACTTTTTGTGGGGTAAATGTTTTTTCTTCTTTAAACTTTCATTATGTTTTGGAAGAAGGGGTCGAGACATAATTCAGATTTTTTTAGATGTTTTTTTTTACTGGTTTATATTGCACTAAAATAGAATTCTGTAAGTATCGGGGATGCCACGCAACCCTGAGCAACTGTCACAGTCACCTTCAACCTCCACGAACTGCAGCTGCTTTAACTGCGCTTCTAATGTCTAGTTATTTTTTGGAAAATGAGAACCATCAAGGGAGAGTGATGTGTGGTAAATCCTTACCCCACCAATCAACATGCATCACCAGAATGCTAGCATTTCATGGACCATTTTGGACATTTTACTTACAGGCATGTCAGTACTGTATTTGCAAAAACTAAAAGAAATGTTTGAAGACAGAAATTTGTTGTCTAGAAGCAGATGTAAATAATTGTTTTAACTCTTCTTCATTGAGGACTATCTCACAAGTGCCCCCTGCTGCATCACTACCTGGACTGCACAGGAAGTGGCATGGCTCCCCTAGATCAAGTGTTTTTTGATGTCTTTAAAAGAGAGAAAGACTTAAATTTAATTACTGTGGTCACCAAGATGTAAAAGCTGGATTTGTAGTGAAATCTGATGACAAGAAACGATTGAAGTGTTTGGTGACTTCCCCTTAAATAAGTTTTTTGCACATGTGCAGAGCTGCACTTCAGTAAGGGCTCAATCCAAAGGGCGATAAAAGTCTTTGATTATCCTTACAGAACAGGATAATCAGTCCTTTCTACAATAATGAATAGCTGAACCTCCTGCCAGGATACAAACAGCAGTGAAACTTTACTGTTAATGTCTGTGGCTGCAACAAAACGATTGGCTCATAGCGCTCCTGGTTCAGATGTTGATTGGCTCTTTGGGGTCAAGGGCCAGACAGCTGTTATGGAACCCTGCAGCAGATTTCTATCAGGACTCTGAGTGCATGATTTTAACTGGATTGTAAAAGATGCATGAAAAAAGATGAGGGGAGAATGTAAACAACAACAAAGAAGAAGACAAAAAAAATCTGTTCAGGAGTGTGTGTGGGCGGACTGATCTAAATATGGAACCACATAATGTTTGGTAGCCATATACACCTCATAGCATTATCGATGCACAGCCATTTACTACTCAGGCTTTAAAACGACACCTTGAGCAGCTGCAGTGCCAGCATCCAACCAGCAGGGAGCGCTGTTGATGTTCACCTACAGTATATTCTTTCAGCCATAATCACACCTGCTGCACCTGCAGTGAATATGCACGGGGACGCGGGGTCACCTGCTCTCCTGAGGTGGGATGGGCGGGTATTGCAGGGCTAAATAAGATGGGACCTGTTTATTGTAACTCCGGATGTCAAGTCTGAGTGTGTGTTGAAGTGTGTGCATATGTGAAAGGCTGTAGAGAGCCTTCTATCCGGCACCAAATGTGTAGATTAAAGCTGTACAGTTTCTAGAACAGTCGAGCTTAAGCGTGTCAGGTGTTAGTCTCTCAGTCATGTAGATGCCTGCAGTGTTGAGCTGAATCGATCCAGACTGTCATGTGAGTCTTTAAGCAGCATCTTCTAGGTTCACCTTTTCTGAGCATTTATGTTTTTTCTGTCTTATGTGACAGTTTTATTTGCTTTGGGCTGTTTGTCAGGCAAAAAAAAAAGCAATTCGAAGACATTTATGATTATTGTTTCTCACTGAGACCAGTCAGCAGC
>VUQJ01006642.1:1373-12070 GCA_015108635.1 Andinoacara biseriatus | reverse complement strand
AAAAATGCCTACACCTTTTAGCCAAACTCGATACAATCAAGTCAATACTGCTCCAAAAAAAAAAAAAAGGAACGATTTAAAAACACATCAGATCTTAATGAAAAAACAAAACAAAACAATCCCCCACGTGCTTGTATGCATAACTGAAAATTTCGGGGCATGCTCCTTATGAGAATGTAGATGGTGTCCTGGGGGATCTTCTCCCAGATCTGGACTAGGATATCACTGAGCTCCTGGACAGTCTGAAGTGCAACCTGGCAGCGTTGGATCGAGCAAAACATAATGTCCCAGAGGTGTTCTGTTGGATTTACGCTCAGGTGAGCATGGGGGCCAGTCAATAGTTTCAGTTCCTTCATCCTCCAGGAATTGCCGGCATACTCTCACCACATTGTCATGCACCAGAAGGAACCCAGCACCCACTGCGCCAGCGTAGGGTCTGACAGTGGGTCCAAAGATTTCACCCCAATACTTAATGGCAGTCAAGGTGCTGTTGCCTAGCCAGTAGAGGTTTGTGAGTCCCTCCATGGATATGCCTCCTCAGACCATCACTGACCCACCACCAAACTGGTCATGCTGAACAATGTTACAGACAGAATAACATTCTCCACGGCTTCTCCAGACCTGTCACGTGTGCTCAGGGTGAACTTGCACACATCTGTGAAAATCACAGGGCTTGAGTGGTGGACCTGCCAATTCTGGTATTCTGTGGTATATGCTAATCAGGGCCCACAGTGCCATGCAGTGAGCACAGGCCCTCCTTGATGATGTTGGGCTCAAAGGCCACCCTCATGAAGTCTGTTTCTCATTGTTTGATCAGAGAAATTCACAGCAGTGGTCTATTGGAGGTAATTTTGTAGGGCTCTGGCAGTGCTGACCCTGTTCCTCTTTGCACAAAGGAGCAGATACCCATCCTGCTGATGAGCTAAAGACCTTCTACAGCTCTTTCCAGCTCTCCTAGAGTAACTGCCTGTCTCCTGGAATCTCCTCCATGCTCTTGAAACTGTGCTGGGAGACACAGCAAACCTTCTGGCAATGGGACATATTGATGTGCCGTTCTGGAGGAGTTGGACTATCTGCGCAACATCTGTAGGGTCTAGGTATCACTTCATACTACCAGTAGTGACACTGACAAATGCAAAACTAGTTTAAAAAAAAAAAGTCAGAAAAGATGAGGAGAGAAAAATATCAGCGGCCTCCACCTTAAAACCATTCCTGAGGGTTGTCTCATTGTTGCTCCTCTAGTGCACCTGTTGTTTATTTCATTAACACCAAAGCAGCTGAAACTGATTAACAGCCCCCTCTGCTACATGACTTAACTGATCAGATCAATATCCCAGAAGTTTAATTGACTTGATACGATACTCTGATTAAAAAGTGTTTCTTTAATTTTTTTGAGCCGTGTACGTTCACAATTATTTTCACCCAATGCATCTTTTTCTTTACCAGCTCACTCAAGAAAATAATCTTACGCCCCTTTGTTTTCACAAAAGTAAGAATCAAGTAAACATGGAGGAAAACTTTATCAGCTTCCCAGAAGGAAAAATAAACATATGACTACAACTCCATCTTTATGACTTGGAATTCTCTAAACCATTAACCTTTAAAAATTTGATTTACATCTGCATTTGTCAACCTCCACCGGGTAAATCTGGCAATAAACACCTTAGAGACTCCAAACATCTCCCATGCCCTCAAAAAATATTTGAGTCTAGTTATATATCAACCATCAGTTACCACTCATGCAAAATGAATCACAGCATACTTCTTTGCTACATGCTGTCCAGAACATCAGCACAGGAAATAAAGTACAATGATATGGTAGAAAGGGGGAAAATTTCTTAGCAATTTTCCAGCATTAATCACTTCAAATTCATTGTGATTTTTGCTAACAGGGCTTTACTCAATAAAATGTTTAAATATAAGGATTCAGCATAGCAGATAAATTGGATTCTCACAAAGGAAATTGAGCACATTATTCAGTGCAGTGGTTGTCTCTTTTCTTATTTAAACAGACTCGGGTACATTATGTTGCATGGGTATAATAAGCATAAAAGCCCATTCATTTCTGCACAAGTCCCTATTCTGCAGCAGCAGCCTGCTCATTTCTGGCTCCATGTGCTGCTTGATCACCAAAACCCAAAATCCAAGGGCGACTTATTGTAGGGAATTTCATGCCATGAAAAGATGATGATGATGATGATGATGTGAATGGATGGCTGATGCCACATCAAATCCAGTAGATGTCAGTAAATTGGAACATATGTTACTTAAAGGATAACACCATGATAATTTTCCTTCAAGATGGCTCATAAAACTGGGATTTATTAGCTTAAATCTAAGTGGATGATAACATAGATAATTTTTAATGGAAGGTTAAATGCACGAATCAAAAGGTAAAAATGGACCCGTTGGGTTTGTATCAGCTGGATCCTACAGCTCAGTGCTAAAGTCAGAACAGTTTTTATGCACTGTGGGGTGTTCCCTTTTCATTACATTTTATAGCTTAAGGCATAAAAATATACGGAACATTTTCATGGATAATAAAATCCCAGATCTTTACATGATAAGCAGAATGGAGACACGAGGTAAAGGAAATCTAGCTTGAGCAAAGCTTCTGCAAGATATTCCCTCCGCTGTTTGTCCCAATGCTGTCCCACCAGAATGAGGAGTGTGTTCAGCTGCTTCCGAGCCCATACCTCCTCCCAGTGGGGACCTGGAAAGCCTGCTCAGACACTATCACAGAGTACTTCCTCTATTCCCACAGATGCACCTTTAAAATAGGCCACATTGGAGAAAACATGACTTTTCACTATTCTAATAAATGGGAGCCTGCCTGTTTATTATTAATGACATCCCAGCACACTTTTCAGATTTGGTTGGTGTTACGCCATGTGAGTAATTTATATTCATGCCAGCGTGAGAGCCTGCGTGTGTACGCTTACTGTCTTTTTACTGTCAGCTTTGTGTAGTACTTCCATGAAATTTTAATGTTTACCAGGTCAGTCCTGACCTTCTTAATCCTCTTGGTTATTAATACGGTAAAGCCTACACAGAGGAACAATTAATCAAAAACACCTCTTTTCTTCCCTTTTTCACCTTTCATACATATTAATTATATTCAGCTGCCTTGGGCTGAGGAGTGCATTAACATGTATGTACCAGCGCAGGGAAATAAGTCAAAAAGCAGAGCAACTCTGCCCCTACAGCGTGAGGTAGTTCCTCAGGATTAGCCTTATGAGGCTGAGTGGCAGGAACTTGAACACGACGGAGCACTGATACACTTTCTTGTCCAGACAATTTCCGTGCCCTACTTTTAAAGCTAATTCTACACGGGCCCCCCAGGTTGTGTGTGAGGCATCCTGGTGGGGGGGCAGCAGTGGAGGGTGTCAGTCACAGGAAGACCAGACTGCCCCGGAGCGAAGCTGCCGGTCCCTTCTCAGAGGGGTGGGGTGGGGGGGTGGGGGTGGCGAGGATGATTGAAATCGAAGTTGAGATGTAGGACACATAAATAAAGTGATTTTTTTTTTCCTAGAATACACTTCCCTCTGCTCGCATTTACATAATACTCTACCATGCACCACCATCACTTCTATAAGCCCTAAGGTTTATGGAGTCATGTGATGATACATGCAGCACCAAGGTCTGCCACTAATTCACATCAGCATAAAATATAAGCAGCACAAATCTGAACATCATGTTTATTTCAGGTATAGATTTTGTTTATCAAATATTTGACTCGCTTTTCCTGTTTCTTGTGATTTTTGCTGGACCTCGTCATATTCAAAGGATGAAGGCCTGGGTTTATTCTTGCTGCATATGGGCTATTGTACTTGCACACCGCGTGACCTCCAAGGAGAGATGGAAGACAATGCGAGCGTGCAGGATGAAAGGGCATCAGAGAGCGGCCGCGTCCATGGGTGGGGGTACGGGGAGGATGGGAAGCAGATGGCAGTGGCTCTGTCCCATCAGCACAACAGAAGGGGGACTCAAGATGGCCACAGGCCCCCCTCACATTAACAGCATTCAGGGAGATGCCTTATCATCCCGCCAGCATGATACGTTTTTAACAACGTCCACCACCCCCCCGCCCCCTGTTTCCCCAACCCCCAGCCTCTCATCATCACACTACTGGAGATGCTGAATCAATCATCTGGGTACTTAGAGTATAACATTACAGAAAAGGTTAGGGCCTATCACATCTACCCTAAAAATGGGATCCAGACACTACAATATATCCCTAAAAAGGAGCCAGAATAAAATCAGGTTTAAGCTGATGGGGCACGACCTGCCTGATGTGGCTCTCGGTTGACTATGAATGAGACTGCGGTGTCTCTGAGCAGCTTGTCTGTGAGATAACCTTCAGGCAGCCTCCCAGCCCTCGCCTTTTCTTGCAGTGTGAAGAGCATGTAGTGAATAGGTGCTAATTAAGCTTTGTGAATATAAAGAAGATACCATACTGTTGCAGCAAGGAAAAACATACGCAAGCGCACGCACGCACACACACACACACACACACACAAACACGGTACAGAACTTTTTACTTATGTCAAGACATCACTGCTCACTTATAACAGCACGTCTCTAAACTAAAAGAAAAAATATGCTTGAGAAATATACATATATGTATATAGCCACAGTAAATCAGAGGCTGAATCTAAATTGTTCATCTGATGACTTTTCCCCATGCAGCATAGTTCATCATGGAGACCAGTGACAGAGCAGCAAAAAACCAAAGAATCATGCATCTTTGCGGGTAGAAATTAATAAAAACACTATGTCAAGGAGCCAGAAAAAATGGTTTCCCCTAATGGATTCTCCACAGAAAACAGCTTTTAGACAATCAATCTTTTCTTTGAAAGCCCAATTATTTAAGTAATTGTTCCTTACAACTGCCACAGGAATTTGTCCTCTGGACGCTGTAAAAGTAAGCATCTTTTGTCACTCGTAAAATGGCTCATACCATTTTTATTGTACTCATTTAATTTCTTTGCCACGGTTCTACTTAACACCCTTTGTCTACATTTATAAAACTGCTCATCCTCTATTTGTCACAGAACAGAAACACACACACACATGCGCAGCTGCACACATCGTCGGTAATGTTACGACATAATCGAAAGTCATACAGAGTGCAGTGTCAATCAAAAGTGGAGCTTTGTTTACAGTCTCCTATAAATACCTGTTGACTGACATGCCATTTCTACAGTATATGGTAATAACTATACAGCATGGTATTGTATTGATAAACTGACAATGTTTGATTTAACTGGGCCACCATTCATTCAGCCTCCATGATGCTGCAAAACATAGTTGAAACCATCTAATAATTGTTATTTAAAAAAAAAAAGCACTTAAAAAGTCTTTTAACCTTTTTATACTAAAAGAAAACAGTTTGGCAGTTAATGTTTAATCTATGATTTAGCAAAACTCTGTATTCACTTGGTTGCATAACAAGCTAAAGCTCCCTGGATTGATTTTGGGGGTTGCATAAGAAGGCATCAGAGTTCATTTACTTTTTTACAGTAACAAAGTTAAACATTGTAATGTTAGTTAAAAGAATATTTTTGTAGGTTTTTGATGGGAGCCACTGTGGTTCACTCTGTTACAAACAGGCCTCATGTTAAAGTCTGATTTTTTTCTGACCAAGCCATCTACCCTGACTTTGCTCACTGCGCAGACTTTAAAGCTTCATAATAAAATTGCCTAACGTCTTTTTGTCCTGTCATATTTACTGTATGATCTTCAGGGTCTGTTGCTTGAATGTAAATGTAAATGTGCACTTCCTAAAACAACTGATGCTGTTGTCCATATTATACTTCTGCACAATCCATTTACACGAGGAATCAGGCGAGAATCTTACAAATACCAGCTTTGTCTCGTCATGTGTTGCCCTAATATTCATAAAATAAGTTATGGCAGGTAATCAGGCCTCCTCCCACAGCCCAAACACATGCATGCTGGGATAACTGGTTCTTCTAAACTGGTGACTATTCCAGGGTGTAGCCTGCCTTTTGCAACAGGACAGCTGGGATATGCTCCAGCACTGCCGCAACCTTTAGCTGGATAAGTGGTTAAGAAAATGGATGGCAAAGGGATGCAATGGCATTTTAGGATTTGTAATTTAAAAACTGCTGTATTAATGTTTAACACATTATTCATAAAAAGGTTCAAATATATATCTGTTGATGCTGTAACGGCAGTACAGTAAAATGAGAAGGTAAACTTGCAAAAGTGGTATTTTACGCAAGAAATAACTGATACATTCTGAAAGGGGTGAATATTGTTTCTTCGCTACAGTGACCCGGGCTGCTGTTCTGCTAACTGTTATGAAAGCATTGTGTGAAAAACATCCAGGCACATGGTGTTCAGTTATACCTGCAATAAGCAGATATTACACTGATAATTCAAGATGTTTATGGGAAGACAAACAAGAAATGGATAATGACAAGGGGAATCCATTTTACTACTTCCAGAAATATTCAGTATAGGCCCAGAGTAAAAGGCTTTACTTGCATCATTATTATAATTTTGTTTTGGTTGTTAGTGTCCAGGTTACTGACAGCCTGCAAAATACTGTTACAATTAGGCCTGGCAGCAGTGCCAGATGTTTCTCTGAGAGGAGAGAGGGAGATGTCAAAACACCTGTCTGATCACCATGGTGCACATGCTGGTGCAACCAGCAACAGTGCAAGCAGTCCTTGTTAGTACAGTTTGCTCTTCTAGCCCAAGTCTGTGACTACACACGCACACCTCTGCTGACAAAGACACTGCTATTCTTATATAAACAGCCCCATGAATAGGAATAGCGGAAAATAGAAAAATCTGTCGTCTTAGTTCATTTTCATACAAGATTTGAGTTAAGCTTAGGTTAACATATTAAATTAGAATTCGGATAGCTCAAGTGAGAAAAAACCTTGCCAGATTTGTGCTTGACATGCAGTGGCAGCTGAGCATCACCATTGAATTTATTAGTTGATTATTAACAACTAAACATAGTTTACCTACAATTTAAATGTCATAATTCTGAGAGAATCAGAGACTCTTTGCTCACTGCACTTACTGAGTTTATAATTTTGTTTACTGAAAACAATGTATATACATTAGGACTGTATCTGAACTGAGTGAAAAACATTTTATTTTTCATTTATTACTATACTTTAAGTCATGTTGCACTTTAAATGTCTCACCCTCTTTGTAAAATCAAGTTGTAAGTGTGGTGTTTGTTCACATCATGCAAGATATTTGCAAAGGTGCCACAAAGCTGGTTTTCATGTCACATCTGTTTAAGTTTATAGTTCTCACGGAATAATATTAATTATGCTTCTGCAAAACTCAACTGCAAAAAGGAAATAAACTTTGTAGAAAATAGAACTGCAACCAAATTATATTTTAAAAATAAACATATTAAGCAAATGCTAATTAAAAATATAGTTGGGAAGACTGAGCCATGCAAATTTTTGCTGACAATGTTTTTTTGTTTTTTAATGAAAAAGGTATGAATTTCATTAAAAAGAAAATCAGCTGATATGGAATGTAATCCACAGCAGCTGTTATGCTGCACTTACATGTAGCTGTGAAAACAATTAGATTTTGTTGAGACGTGGTTGCATGAAAATAAGAACTTCAAGTATAGAATACAAGAAAACTCCAAACAAAAGCAAACAACAAACAAACAAATAAATAAATGAGTAGAATTCAGTGGTTATAAGCATAGAGGGAATGCTCATATTCACTAACATAGAACAATATCTGATGATGGCGAATACACAGATTTGTAATGATAACTAATAATAACAGTTTAATGCCACATCTATGACTTTGCAATTAGTTGTTTTGCTGTATTTACATGTTTCAACTGAGAAAAAAAACCTTAAACATTTATAACTGTACAAACAGTTATTTTAAATAGTGGACATGAAAACTGCATTAACCCGACATTACGCTAGGCTTTTGCTGGTACATGTCTTCAATACATTCTTCTGTTGGCTTGTGGGCCAATATACAATGTAGTGTTATACATCCCTGCAAGTGTTCAGGTCAGTTACTATGGCAACCTGCACAAACTGGGGATGAGATAAGGGCCGGAGCTGTGGCCTTGAGGGAGTCGTTAAGCATCTGTCTCCTGACTCCCCCCTTCAGTCTGTGTATGGAGGAGGCTGCCAGGGAGGCAGCACATAAACAACAAAGGTGGCTCACCCTTGCTCCCTCTTCAAGGGCTGACCGTCATCACGCTGAGTTAACAGTGCCACCCATCACTGCTGAGCCTGACTGAGATGAAGGAGATCATGTTCAGGTTTCAGAGTTTCTGTCTTACATATTTCCCCCCAGTGCTTGCTATTGGAAAAGGATCAAGTCGGTCTGTTAGCAGGATAACTCAAAAATTTCTGGAGCTGCCGGGGTGGGGTGGAGGGGTGGACCAATTGATTAAAAATTGGTGGCGATCTCAATCACGATCTAGATCCAGGATTTTGTAAAATCTTTACCAGAGTTATGTGCTCTGAGTGTCCTTCTAGTTATGTGTAGTTATTTATTTGCTTGTTTACTCTGTGCCCGACTCTGCTCTGATTTTTTGCGTGTTTGCAGTTTTCCAAATACCTGTGTTGCAATCAGGCAAACTGCAGATCGCCCTCTGCTGGACAAACTATGCAACATCAACACTCATAACTTGGTTGAAGGGTGTTTCTCCTGTCTCTGTTGAACTGTTTGTGAATGTCCATTGGGGTATACATGCTAATAAAACGTGGTGAGTTTTTATTTCTATTTATATTCTGAAGAGAGGGTTTGTTTATATGTGATTAATAGCTTGATTTATGCAACTTTCTTTTCCCAAAGCAGGGAAAAATGTACTTTTTCAAAGAATTTTGACCCTTTATTAAATATTCAGATTTCTGCTGTGAAAAAAACATGCAAATTAGCACAGACAGATAATGGCTTATTTACATATTTAAACATAATACATCAGAAAACTTGTAATAGAAATAATGTTCTTGAACTAATCATCTGGCAAAATGTCAGGGATCTTTCTGTTAGTTAAATTATTTTGCCATATTCATCTGTAGTGTCTCCCCTTAAATTATTCCAACTCTATCGCTGTACAAGTGAAGACAAGAGAGATGTCAGAAGTTCATCAGTGGATTCTGATGAGGGTGGTGCTGCTGCTGCAGCGAGTGAGCACGCCTCACTGGGTTTCAATGCAGCTGTGCTTTTCAAGATGTTCAAATCAAGACGTTACCTTCTGCTTTAGAAAAGTGAGTTTTATAACTGGATATGAGACCCTGAATTTGTGCTAAAAAGTCTTCACAGGGGTGTTCAGGACAAAGGCTTTCTTCCACAGAAATACTATTCAAATGCGATATTGAAGTCTTTGCAATGCTGACTCTATCGAGACAAATTTTTCCTGTCCTCTTGGGCACAATTCCGAAAATCCAATCAATTCCAATTAACACTTCAACATCAGACTGGAAATATGTCTCATTTTAAATACTACATCAAAGACTTCTGATATAAAGGCTATGTGTATACTTGTGCTGAGAGTGTTTCCTTTTTACTTGTCAGCATCTGTCTGTGGACTGAATCCAGCAATTTCCCTACTGAATGAATTAATCATTCCATAAACACACAAAACAGCAAGAGTCAGCTAACAAGAGGCCCCTGCTGGTTGACCACAGCATGTCAATGTCAATAACAGCAATATTTAGTGGACTCAACACCACCACACAATGAGGACAATAATTTTGGGGCCTGATACTCCTTAAGGAGCGATCCTACGGAGGGCAGTGCTTACGTTAAAGTGTTGCACTCTGAGTGCAGAGCATCAAGGCTACAGTCCACCTACAGCCTCACCTGGCAGTACTCGGACCTGGAGCAACCAGCCTCGCTTTAGAAACAGATGATAAATAAATCAAAGTGCACTAAGCACTGCTTCCACATGGCAATTGCCTCCTTCATAGCGTCTGCACCTCATCAATCACGCCATTGTCTGCTTGAAAGGCGAGCCTTGTAAATGTCATATCCACTCAAACCCAAGGAGAGGCGGATCAGAATGCGGTTGAGTTTTTTTTTTAATTGGATAGTGTAATTAAACTAAAAAACCCTGCTAGGCTGTCTTTTGACAGGACAGATGAAGACCCCTTTTAATAGGGCTATGAAACATATTTGTTAAAAGGATGAAGCAATATGTACCATATGATTGGGTGCCCTTATATGTCATACTTTTCATTTATGATTAAAATGGCAAAAAGGTGTCTTTTTGAAAAACGAGAGATTCTTAAAAGGCCTTAGTATGTGAGAGTAATTAATGAAATTTGCCATCCAAATTGTACAATTTCTTGGAAGCAGTTGAAAAAGAAAGCCCTCGTATATTACATACACCAATCAGGTGCATATATCAAAGCATATGTTCAGCAGCATTTGTGAAACATTCATCTTGGGACCGAGCGATTAAGAGAGGTACAGCTTGTTCTTGATTAAAGTAACAACTGAGAGAGGCCAAGCTATAATATTGATTACATGCACAAACGGGATACGGGTCACTTTGCTACCCACACATGCTTTCTATTTAATTTCATTAGTGGCGTTCTTTCCTGATGTACTAATGTTACACAAACACCAGAGGAATACGTGCATGCATACCAAAAAAAAAAAAAAAAAAAAAAGAAACAGCCACTCACTGTCACATGTCCGGAGTCATAAAAGCA